>JAOUQW010000046.1:18570420-18583505 GCA_028565825.1 Olivaichthys viedmensis | reverse complement strand
AGCTGACAGAAAGGCTACGGTAACTCAGATAACCACTCTGTACAATTGTGGTGAGCAGAAAAGCATCTCAGAATACATGACGCATCAAACCTTGAGGCGGATGGGCTACAAAGGGAGCCCTACCCGGTATTAGTATAGTATTCCTAATAAAGTGCTGGGTGAGTGTACATTATAAAGTATAACCATACGAAACAAAAAATGCAATCTAACAAATACCAGTGCTGCCTTCAAGTGCTTCTCCAATTTACCACTTGCGAAGTGCATAATTACAAAGTCTCTGCATTCAAATGCAACGCTAATGTTAGGTATTTAGCTAGCCCAATCTATTTTGGTATCTTTCTAACATTTCCAGTTGTTAAAGATGTAAGATGGTGTCTACGGCACAATTGGTGACTAATAAAAGTAAGTTGTATTTAATTACCTACCATCGACCACTGAAACCGTCCTTTTTTCCCCCCACTATGATGAATAGGAAAAGGTCAGTAACAAGTCCGTAATTCGGGTATCACTATCATTTCAGAATCTCCAACTTGTAATTGCAACTTGAAGGGATGTTCACAGGCAAGATTTAGGTCAGGAACTCGTAATTACCATAATTCCAACAGCACATACAGGCAGCATAAAACTAAAGTGTCATAGTGTGACTAGATTAGTGTAATGATGAGTAGAAGAGGTTTGGCTTATTGCACGTTATACGTAAAATACGTATATTGCATTCTTATAGTTACCTCACAGCGTTTATGAAAAGGAGCCCAAGTTTCTGTGTTTCAGAAGTAACAGAGCGGTCAAGGATTTCACATTTAAGCATAAACTTATTAAAAGTGCAGTTTTTTTCATGCATAAGCAGTTAGATTTCAGGAACAACAGATGTGCCTCACACTCTCTCTGCAGTTGCTAGGCTTTCTTTCCTTTACTCGGTTTTAAAGTTCACTGGCCGTCGTTGAACTTCAGTGAGCAGAGCCACTGACTATCAGCTCACCATTATTGAGCCATTCTGAACTGCTACGTACAGTGGGCCATATGTCTCTGAATACAGGGATCAGTTTCCATTAGCTCTTTAGTGTTTGTGTGCGCGTGAGTGTGTGTGTGCGTGAGTGTGTGCATGCGTGTGTTGCCTGGTTCTCTGTAAGTGTGCGCCTCAGTAAATTAAATTTGCTCTGTTCTGTGAATGTTGGTGTGTAGCAGTGTTGTTAAGTATGTGTTTGCTCATGTGTCCGTGTAACACGTGTGTGTCCATGTCCTTAGGCGTGTTTTGGCCCTTCTCTGAACTCAGCACACCAGTTTTACCCAGTAAAGCACAGATGTTATTGTTTACCTTCCAGCACGGAAGCACATCTTGCACAGGATTTAATGTACACCCTGGTGTGTGTGTGTGTGTGTGTGTGTGCGCGTGTGCGTGCAGGTACATGGCCCCTGAGATTCTGGATGACACCATTAACATGAGCAGCTTTGAGTCGTTTAAGCGGGCCGATATTTACTCTCTGGGCCTGGTGTTCTGGGAGCTGGCAAGAAGATGCTCCGTTAGAGGTGTGTGTTAACCGTCTGAAGTCTATGACAAGACGCATGTGGTCATTTTCTATGAATTATTTCTCATTAAAATCTGTCAAATATGCAGATTCTAAACTTTCACGTGAGCCCACATTTGTGCTTGTTTATAAATGAGTTATTTCATTACAATTTAAACCTGATATAAAATATTGTTGCGGGTCCAGTCAGTTAGCGACAGCGTTAACAAGACACGTGTTGTACCTTTTTATATGAATTCTTTTGCACTCGTAGCTCTTAAAAACAAGCAAGTGGAGATTCCAAACTTTCAATCATTACCACAATTGTAAGTAGAAGAGGAGTTATTTTATGTGGTGAAAATGTATTGTCGCACTTACAGTCTAGTTTTGGAGAAGGAAAAATCATATTTTACGATTTCACCTGTTGCCTGGCTTTTTGTCATTTTTTGGCAAAAATCCAAACTCGAACCCGTCGATAAATCACAGACAAAATGCCATTTAGAGACGAGGGACTAGGGCTGCTTCCCAGACCGCATAGTAGCATACTAAATAGTACAGAACAATAGGCACTGATACTGGTACACCATAGGTGGCACACTCTTCTCAAATACTATTTAGTGCAGTTGTATGGGATTTAGGACACGGGCTTAACACACAGCAACTGCTAGCAATAACAAAGACACTTTGGGTTTTTCTTCAATATTCGGCTGCTGGCAGCTGCACAGTTCAATTGACAAAAAAGTTAATCAGATTTAAAGCTGAGTTTGTGCTGAAAAAAAAGTGAAGAGTGTTTTTGGGTGTTAAACAAGTGAAAAAGTGAATGTATAGCAAATTACAAATGTATCTATTATTCTAAGGACTTCAAAGGGTTTACAAATGACCTGATGCAGGTTAACCCTTATGTTTTGTTAAGATAAGAAACTCAGGATATTTTGACCTGAGCTGGTCATTGTAAATATGAAATAATGTGATTTATAGTGCTTGTGTAACCACCGCTGAACGGTCACAGACTCAGTCAGATGCGGGACTCTTTTTTTAACTTTGTCTTAAAATGGCAGAGGATTCATTTGCAAAAGATGACAGAATAGTTATATAGTTTATAATAGTCAATCTTGGAGCTCTTGCTCTTCTGCTTCTAATACACAACACGATTGAAAAGCTTTGCTCAAACGTTCCAAAATTAGACAGAGAGCATTTTCTGTTATGCATTTTGACAAACGGATTATAACAAAACAGAACAAATGAAATCTAGTGTTGCATGGCTCTTAGCAAGTAAAATACAACGTAATGGTAAATAAAAAAATTGATGGCAGTTAGGGAGCAACAGACCTAAAGGACATTTTAAAATGCATAGGTATTCACTTGCAAAAGACAACTGCAGACTTCAAAACAATATATCAAAATCAAACATATTCAAAATATCGAACTCTCACTATCTGGTTTTTCCAGGAGGATGATGGAAAAGTCTGGCTGGACATGAGATATATTGGGCATTTCTTTCAAATAAATTTGACAATTGTATTACTATAAAATGAAAAGAGATGGTCTGGGTCAGTGGAGCATTAAGTACTAAACAGAACATGAGGGTTAAGTTAAACTGCACGTGTTTAAACTGTGGGCGACTGCTAGTGAATAACACGGTGAATCAGAGTGGATTGAATTAAGAAGGAAGTAGTGCTGTCCAACTGTAGCACAGATAACTCAATTAACAGAGCTGTTTTATCAGCTCCAAGCATTTGATGCCGTTTTGTACAAATTTTCAAAAGACACTTTTGAATAGCACGTAGCGCAGGAAATAATGATACATTTCAGTAATTCAGATTAAAATCAGTAAGCTTGAGCTTAAGCTCTTCTTCTGCAAGGGCATTGTAACTTGGGAATATAAATTGCAGGCGGATGATTTTTTGAGCACCGTGTCCTTTCTTTACAGTTAATTATAACGAGGACACACAGTGTAATGTATTTTTTTGCTTTTTATTTTTATTTTTTTGGTTGTTTTTTGTTTTTGCCTATCTCTACAGCCTGGAAATATTGGGGTGGCTGAATCCAAAATTAATTTCATTCAAATTCAAATGTGGTTGTTCTGCTTTTAACAGCAATGTTTTAAGGAAGGTGAAACAGACTAAAGGAAGCTGTTTAATATTCCTGTTTATAGATTATTGACGGCTCTGTATATATAATGTGAGAAACTATCCTGGCTGTAAGCATTTAGTTAATGAGCTCAGTAAATCATTGGTTTCACTCAAACGACAAAAATGCATATTATATTTAAAAAGGATTTAGGTAAGTAGCTAGGCAATTACTTTTTCCGTTAGGCTTCTCTGATCTGAGTGAACATTTTAAATATTAGTAAACAACAGTTGACTTTTACGCCATATATATGCAATTTGCATATATACTGTTGTTATATATATGCTGTTACGGATTCCTGCCAGTTTCCTCCCTTTTAACAATGCTGCACACAAAAGTTACTTGAGCAAAAGCTCCCTCTTGTGGAGAATCTTTAGCCTCCTAAACATGTGAGTGAGTGAGTTACAAGCCAGGTCTATTAGGTGCTTTTGCGAAAGATTTCATACATTTTGTTGGTTTCTACTTTCCCCAGGGATCCACGAGGATTTCCAGCTGCCTTATTATGACCTGGTGCCTTCAGACCCGTCGGTGGAGGACATGAGGAAGGTGGTGTGTGAGCAGAAACTGCGGCCCAACATCCCTAACCAGTGGCAGAGCTGTGAGGTCAGGAACTCGCTGGGTCAGGTGGAGCGATTTAAAAGAAGCACACAAATGCCAGGAGAATTATATTAATCGGGATAAATCAGTTCCAAACTACTTGGTATTTTTATTAAGCACACTTAATCAGAAAATTGGCAATTGTGGACATTTTCCCCAGGAATGAGTGCCCTTTAAAGGTGGGGCAGATGATTTTTAAGTCAGAACACATTTTAATTATTTGTTGAAGTTCTCACATTCCAGTAGCTTCAATAAAATATCTGCTCAGAGGAGAAACTCTGGTCTCTGTAGCACCCCAGGCATTGTAAACTGGAGAAAAGACAAATGATGTGGACCACCAACATCCAACCAATCAGGACAAGGAAGCATTTGTCCTCGCCTGTTAATTGTGTTGCCTGTCAATTCTGAAAACTTGCACTAATATTCAGGAGTTTTAGTCTAGGCAGCGCGGGTGCATGTTTTGGGGGCGTGGCTTTGGAGGGAACACCGAAGGGAGGGACTGTACTTGTTTTAATTTTGAGTTTCAAAACAGCGACCTTTAACTAACATCCGCCAAAATCACTGACTGTTACTTTAAATCTTTGCATAGTTTGTATGGATTCAACTACATATTAAAATGAACAATTACATCGAGCATGACATCGCAAACATCTTATTATGACATTATGTATGATTGGGTGAAGTGAATTTTGAATCTGTTAATTACAGAGCAGACAGTTTTATTTACAGTATCTTTGTTTTGATTTGACATAATCTAGTGCAAAAGTTTGCTTACCCTTAGGACAAAATAAAGACGACAAAGAAATGTAATTTATACCAACGTTCATTATCACAAGTAACATAAATGGTCAAATAGTGTACGTTAACATAGGAATAGTAAAAAAAAATATCCCCAAAATGATATCAATTAAAAAGTTTGCATCGCCCTTTCTGTATGTGATATAAATATTCTCTAATAACTTGTACTGTATGTCCACTCTTTACCTTTATAACTACTGTATCCTCTGAGCTGCTTTTGGATCCTCTTGGTTGTAATATTCAGCCCTTCATCTCGCACATTCATATGACATATTTGACATATCTGGTATAACTCTTGCTTTCTTCAAATCATTGATTTTGCCTTATGTTTTGGATTGTTAACTTGTTGCAGGATACACCCACATTTAATTTCTAACATTTTAGAGATTTGTCTCTCTCTCTCTCTCTGTGTGTGTGTGTGTGTGTGTGTGTGTGTGCGCACAGGCTCTACGAGTGGTGGGTAAGATCATGAGGGAGTGCTGGTACGCCAACTCTGCTGCTCGCCTCACGGCTCTGCGTGTCAAGAAAACCATCTCTCAGGTGACCGTGATCAAGGACATTAAAGAGTAACACACACACTAAACGTTCAAAGGCGTTTGATGACCTTTGAGTGACTCCTCCATCACTAATTACGGGACCACATTTCAAAATGCTCTGTTCGTGATGCCAAACACCCCAGTGTCTAGCAGTGGAGCCTTCCCTCTGCGGAGTGACTGACTGCAGTGGGATTTCGAGCTGCTGAGAGCGGATCTGGTCTCTTTCAGAGAATATAAAAGGTGCAGGGAGTAGGTGTACGAGCAGCAGTTCAGTCATTATCTGGCTGACTTGCTAAACACTGCCTCTTTTCCCACTTCGTTCCTCACTTTTGGATGTCCTGAATGTCTCTCTTCTCCTCATTTCTCTTCATTCCTCTGTGTCTTCCATCTACATCCTCTTATGTTCCTTCATCTTCTCTCTTCTCTCTTCCGCTCTCTCCTCTTCTCCCCCACTCCTCACTCCTCCAGCAGCTTTTCGTGTTTCTCCACATGCTGCTGCACATTGAAAATCTGCAAAGAAACCAAATTTTTACAAAGCCATGTTTTCCAAACTGATTGCATGTCTTCTTTGCATCAAGAGTTTAGACCATAATATTGTACACTGTCACTGCTACGCATTTCTAAACATGTGAAATGCATTAACAATGTACACCTACCTTTTACCTCCACTCATTGGCCTTTTATCAGGTAAGCCTACTATATAGGTTACTTTGTAGGTATACAATTACTGATTACTATGGTAGGTGTATCTGATAAACTGGCAAATAGGTGTAGCTACAAGGTTGGTGTTTAATACACACAGAGTTCCCAGTACAGCTTATTATGTACACCTGTGTTATGAAAAGGTGAGTAGTAACTGTTAAGTCAGCTTGCTGCGTTTGTCCAGTGGAAACATAGCCATTGTAGTTACGGCAAACCTTTTGCATATACAGTACATGTCTAGTTCATTCCTTTGGCTGGAGCTTGTTAATCAATCTTTACAGATCTGCTCCTTTACAGAACTTCTTTAGAAACATCAAGAGCTGTGGTGAAAAGTGTCCCTCTCCTTTAACTCCTTTGACTACATGTTATTATGCCATGAATACTACTTCACTATAAAAGTTCTACTCCCTGTACCTTTCAGAATGCAAAGATGGACTGCTACCTCAAGTGTTTTCTCTAAGTGCCAAATGCTTTAAGTCATACAGTTTAAGCTTTGTGCCATAAATGCTTCAAGTGTTATGCATATATACTGTTTTCTTTATGTACATGTGGATTGCTATTGTTACTGAGCAAGACACTAATGAGAAAAAGGATTGATTGATTAGGAAACAATGACTCGATCTATTAATCAATTGGTCAATCAATCAACCAGCCAACCAACTAAACCACCAACCAATCAAAACACTATTTATCTACAGGGATACCTTCATATTTCTTAAAGCATAAAGGACCAAAATATCAGAATGTATTGTATATATTGTTCAAAAAATACATGCTTCCCAGTTTGGTAGTTTGATTTAAGTGATTTGCACCATGAAATATTATTTTTCTAAAATAATGCATTGAACTTAAAAACAAGTTATGCTTTCCTTCACAAATATCATATAGAGACGTGTTTTTTTAAAAATTTTATTTAGTTGTTTTAATTTCAGAACTTTTCATATCAGCACTATCACTTTCAGTGGCACTGCACAGAGATTTCCTTGTGATAAGTGTGACTTCCTGTATGAAAAATGTTATTTTTCAGTGTGAAAGAAAATACTAACAGCTTTTGTTTTAAGAGAGAATACAGATCCATTCGATAGCATTTACAGGAATACCTTTGATGGTTGAACTTGTGTGTGGCCATCGCAGTTCTCTCTTAAGGTCCCTCTAATGACTGTATATCTGTATATATACACAACCCAGCTGTATATTAGCTGTATTGGTATCAAGTGCAGTATCATTGGTACTTTCACAAAAGTACAACTGCGATTTGAGGCCTTTTAATGAGATGAAGCTTAATGCGAATAATATGCTAATCACACAAATGTGTAATAATGTTGTGCTATATGAACACTCTGTATTCCTGCTTCCTTTGCAATGTCCCTGTATTGCACTGAAGGCCAGCATTAAGCAGCCCAAGTTGTTTATATCTCTAAAAAAGCTAATCAGAATTGAAGTATGTAGCATTAAAACAGAAGCTGAAACAAAATGCAAATGCAGATCTATTCCTAGTCCCGTGACAATATAATTAATAAGTAGAAGCTGGTGGGGAGGTTAATATTGGGACTGAGAAATGCTGCTGCTGTAGCTAACAGTGTCTCACTGTAACAGAATAAAGTGACAATGGCTGTATGTAATGAGCCTAATGCTGCAAATCAATTCTCACAGTAGTTACTTTATGTGCGAGTTGTGTTTCAGTTATTAATATGATTTGTTAATAGGTCCTGCAACACTGTTGATTATTAAACTGATTACTGAGTGCAGTAGCTGGATGAGTTCCACAGGCTCATGGTGGGCAAAGCTTTGGGGATAATATTAGGGATGTACTGACCCAATATTGAGTATTTGTATCTAGTATCAGTATCGAATTTGACCTGCTTTCTAATTCACTGGATTGGTGCATCCCTAGATATTGGGATTTTGGAAAATTTCTAGTATTATCCAGGAGTATAATATGTATGTATGTATGTATGTATGTATGTCCTAGTATTCAGGCCTATGACTTAAGAGTCAACTTGGACTTGAGCTTATGAGACTCGGATCGTTATCTGATTTTTACCAAATTTTCCATGCTCTGAAGTGTAAGTGTAAAGTAGCTAATTGATTCTTCAGCATTAAATAACGTTACTCGAAATACGTTAGTACAGCCTGTATTAAGATGGAGTCCTCTTTAATTAAATTGTCAGTGAAACCACCTCTTTTAGGACTTGACTTGGACTTGATTTGAGTAGCAGCTAGGGACTTTAGACTTGACTTAGACTTGATAGCTAGTAACTTGAGAGTGGACTTGGACTTGGACTTGACTACAACACTGGTATTCATACATATTTATAATTTCCATATCAGTGGGATTCACTGCCAGATCAGAGAGATAAGTAAGCAAATTTTCTATTTCAGTTTGATTGGCTTAGTTTTCTGTACGCATGGTTAATGGAGCCCAGGCAGCATCCTGTCTAACTGTCTGACATAAGCATGCAATGTCATAACTCCTCCCTTTTGCCTTTTTTCGTCTGAGAAAAAGGAGAAGATGCCCTTTTTTTTCTTCTGTCTCTTACGGACAATTCCAGGACTGGTTAAGCTTTGCAGACTTATCAAAAGTTTGCCACTGTTATGTCTTAACTTGTGTATTATTAGTTTTTTGCCCCAGTAAAAGTCAGCGTTTCTGACAGCTGTTTGTCCATAAAGCTGCTTGAGAATTGCGAAGCTTTTCTTTGTTGCTGTTTGCTCTCCTGAAATTGTCACTTGTACCAAAGAAGACCTGGTGCCGTTGACCGGCGAGGCACAGAGATTCACTTATGTTGTGTGTGGCAGTTTTGATTCCTCCCTTAGAATGTAGTGACCCTCTTGCTTTGGTGCAAGTGAGGGAGTGTGAGGGTGGAATTCATACTCCAGTTTATGTTTCGACTGACAGATTCTGTCTTGTAGATTATAAGTGTCACATGATATTGTATTGTACTGTGTCTACCAGAGTATTTATTGTATTCATATGTGAACTGTGAGACAATAAACTATTTTTCATTATATACTTTTAAAATTTGTCATGAGTTTTTTTCTGTCCTCTAAAACTGATCTTCAGACAGCGAGCACACAAACTTGAAGTCAGCAAAGATAAGACAGGGCTCTGCAAATCCTGACTCTGGTGTGATCTGAAGTGACCTCGGTTTGTTAACCCTTAAACATATTCACTGATGAGTCAAACCCGGAGCTCTGACTGCACACAAACTGCAAAGTCTGACAGTTTCAGACTGTGTGACCGTTAGAAAACCGAGTCCGCTCTCTCACCTCTGTCAGTGAGTCAGATCTGTGTGAGCGTGTGTGTAAATGTGCATGTGTGTTTACTTTTCCTGTGGCCTTGTTGCTGAGTGTTGTATTGGAAAAGACGTTAAATAGGTAGACCACCTGCGGTTTCAAAACGGCATTTCCCTGAATCAAAGAGATTGCAAAGAAGTTATCAATGGCAACAAATGCACAAACAGCGAATAAGTAATTTCGAAATGACTCTTCTACCTCAGCAGGGTCATTGCTTCATTCATCCTAAGCACTGCGAGAGGCAGGAACATGTCTTATAACAGAAGCAGGCATGAGGCCTGTTCGATTTACAGGTCTGCAGCAATGCAGAGAATTGTCAATTTATTCTGAATGATAAAATTCAGAATAAATGTATTCAGAATAAAATTAATGATGATATACTCTTTTACCTGCACAGTAGACAAAATAAGAAATATGCTAACCCTACATGATGCTGAGAAACTAGTGCATGCTTTCATAATCTCTAGATTGGACTACTGTAATGTGTTACGGGCTGGCTCTCTTGCTGTCTCTTTAAGGAAGCTTCAGCTAGTTCAGAATGCAGCAGCCCATGTCCTTACCAGGAAAAGAAAGTACGAGCACATTACCCCGGTTCTATTCGAGCTACACTGGCTGCCTATTAAGTTCCACATAGATTACGAAGTCCTGCTTATGAGGTTTAAAGCTCTAAGTGGTTTAGCTCCCGTGTATCTTGCTGATCTCCTGAAGCAGTAAACTCCAACCCCAAGCACTTTGGTCAGCTGAGGCAGGTCCCCTTTTAAACCCGAGCATCACTCTCGGCTCAGCTAGTGGAAGATGTTTTTCGTATTTCCCCCCTAAACTCTAGAATAATGTTCCAGTGAAAATTAGGAATGGTCTATAATCTTGTTAAATAGGCTTTTTATGATTTCTAGTAATTCTCTTAGATTTATAATTAATTAATTAGTGATTGTAGGTTGTTTCATTAATGGGCTTCATCATAAATACTTTGATTAACCTTTTCAAGGGGTGCTATATAATTAAATATTATTATTAAGATTATTATTATTGTTTGTTATGAAATATTGTGCTCCCTCTAAATACTTTGTCAAGTAAGAGAACAACAATTTTGTCTTCTGTGTTTGTTTGTGTGTCCCGCATTTTGAAATAATGCACAATGCAAACATTTCCCTATTAGGTTAGACTTGTTAGCATTTTTTGGTTTAAATATTTCTTAATGATTCACCCAAGACCAGCTCATGAGAGAGATGTACCAGTGGTGTGAATCAAGTATAGCAAAACCTTTCACCGTGGCACCAAAATAAAGACCCATGACCCACCAGGTCTCTGTTTATCTTGATGTCATTTGTAGCGTTCCAATCATCACTTGGCGCTGTCATAGGAACAGTGATTTCTAAATCCTGAATCTTTATAAATACGTTGGGAAATGCACTGGCACGCTCTCCAGCTCCCCTTTAGCCCACAAGCTCTCAGTCTTAAATCTGTAACCCAGACGGTTGTGTGTGTGTGTGTGTGTGTGTGTGTGTGTGGAGGCTAGATAAGTTCACTGAGGCAGAGTGGAGATGGGATTGGGGCAATAAGCATGGATGCCTCTCTGGCTCTGATACAGAGACTTACTGGCTGAGTGATTTCCTTTTTCTTATCATTTTTAAGGAGTTTTAACATTCCGCCTTCTTGTCATTTGAGGAAGACAAGCATTCTTTGAGCAAAATATGCAAAGAAAAAAGTGAAAAAAGTGGCACTCAGAGAAAAGCTCTTTTCAGGGCCTAAATAATAAGGACTACATAAAAAACAAAGCTATTAGGAAAACCTCTTAAACCTATTAGGAAATGACGCACATCATATTTCAAAATCCAGCACATATTACCCCCATTCTTAGACAGAAACACTGACTCCTGGTTTTATCTTGAACAATAAAATTGAAATGGTTGTACAATGCTCTTTTGGACTTTTTAAGCCTTGCATGGCATTGACCACTTCTAACTATTTAACTAAGTTTCTCCATTTCTACACCCCCTGAGCTCTCCAAGTTCAGATGATTCACTTTAGTGGATTGTTCAGTGTTATGGTCCCCAAACTCTGGAAGTCTTTACCTCTGTCCCTTTGCGAATCCCGCGTTTTAATCCTAACAATGCCATAGCCATCCGTGGTCGGGAATCCAAGAGAGCATGATTGACTGCCCTCTGGAAGGATGGCGTTACTCTCTCCCCTGTCAATCAGAATGGCACTAGCCAATTGTGGGTGTCTGTGAACTCCTGTATACGGAAGAGGGCAATTAGTGGTCTCCTCCAAGCACGTTCAGCTGCTCTGTCATGCAATTGGAGAGAACTAGCTAGTCAGCAGGAACCGGCAATGGGTAAATTGGGATAAAAATGGGATTAAAATAATAATAAAAAGAAAAAAAAGTATTTTAGTTTTTGTAAATCTGTCTTGGGTTGCTTGTATTGCTTCTTGTACTTATTCTTTGTAAAGCTTTCTCAGGCTTTGAAAGGTGCTACTGTATATAAATTAAACTTATTATTCTCATTACCCATGCTGTTTATTATAGAGGAGCCGAGTAAGTGAATGTGATCGAATCTGAGTTTGCTTTCATCTTCTCCGAAACTGTGTCTCTCAATGACAGAGCAGAAGTGGTCTTTAAACCAGTGTCAGAAGTGAAAGAATGAGTGGAGACAAGAGGAAACAGGTGAGAGTGGTGGGGACTCATGTGTGTCTTAGCTGAGCGGCTCGGAAGACATGCTGCTGAACCAGAGAGAGAGAAAGAGAGAGAGAGACAAACACACACGGTTCACTTCACAGTGGATGAAAAAGAAGAGATTAAAGGAAGAGAGAAGGAACTGAAAAAGTCTAAGAGGAAAACACACTCGCACGCACACATGCAGGTCCACAGTGGTCACATGACTTGTATATCCGCTTTGACACTTTTTAGTCAGCCGACTGCAGGCATGCAGGTTGGATTCAGCAGCAGTTATGAGCAGAGGCAGAGTAAGTGCAGGACCATGACCTCTAACAGGAACCGTAAGGCCGTCCTGCAGCAGCAGAAGAGCCTGGACGCTTACCTACCGGAAAGTTCCCCCAGGAAGGGTCTGCGCTGGAGACGGGGCTCTTTAAACAACGGAAAAAAGTCTAAGAATGGAGAATACACTGCAGGGACACTGACACGGGGGCGCGAGCAGGTGGGTTGCATAAGTTAACTGAAAGAGTCACATCTGTGTATCATGCAGTCTAATCATGAATGGTATAACATTGGTGATATAATATCAGTTAAAAAGTGCACGGATTGCATGATTGTGCATGACCGTTAACATACAAAGAACCTTGTGAAAACTAAAGTTAGTATCCATTTAAGTAAAATATATATATATATTTTTAATAAAAATATGCAAAAATGTAGTTTATCATTATTGTTTCATTGTAGAATTTGTGTACTACGCTGCAATTTTTACTACCTCTAAATGTATTACTGAAGTGCACTGCATCTATATATATATATAGATGCAGTGGTTATTATATTATATATATATATATATATATATAATTAACC
>JAOUQW010000046.1:18505723-18523263 GCA_028565825.1 Olivaichthys viedmensis | reverse complement strand
TGTGAATTTAATCTATAATTAACACAGAAGCCTCCAACACCAAGTCTAATAGTTTTATCACTTATTTATGCAAATGAGCTTCACTTGCATGAAACAGCTGTAACGTACTGGTTTGATGAAATTGGATGAATGGAATTAGCGGCAGGGTGAAAAACAAAAGTTCAATATTACACATGAAATATTTACAGATTTCATACTGCACTTAGTGTTAAAGACTTCTGTGTTATTTTCTGTTAAATACATTTTCCTCATCATTATTGCTTGCCACCAAATAATGAACAATAAGTACTGAATGGCCGTTTGAACTGAATAAACAAAAGGGTGCTCTCTGACTTTTGCACAGTACTGTAAATACTAAGCATATTTTACTCTTTCACTGACGGACAATACTAATTGATCTAGTAAACCCTAACAGTTCCTATCTTTCAACGTTTTATGCTTTTGTTTGCATTTCTCTAGTTTCTCATAAATAACCATGTAAAAACAACACTATGTAAATCACTCTGTCTTCCCTGTTAAATCTGTTTTGGAGAGCTTTTAAGGACAGTGATGATGAATTTCTAATCTGTTGTTACAGTTTGATTAGAGTTGATCAATGTGAATCAAATCTCTACCCTTTTTAATCTATTTCCATCCAGATTTTCTCATGTACTCACATAACCATGTGGCACCCATGTGTGTTTTCCATTGCAGTTGAATATGAGGGTGCAATAAGTAACTGAGCCTCTCAAGCCACAAGATGGAGCCTTTGTTCTTTAGATGTGAGGCAATGGCAGTGACACTTAGACGTATAATACCACAACCGCTGGCGAGTGCACTGCTTTTGGAAATAAAAATCCGGAACAGAGGCGTAAATGCTTAGAAGCTAAAAAGTACACAAGCCTTTAAAACCTGTTTAGTTGACCTGTTTATGAAATAATGACAATATTAATAATACATCTATGTACCATATAACATCATATATGACCCCACATGTACTGATTACTTCATGGAGGCTCTTTGAAGATTTCAGTTTTAAAATAATAATAATATTTTTAATTCACTTCTACATATGATGAAAAGAATTAATTCTGTTAAAAATGATTCTAACTTAAACCCTTTATGATGTTTTCAATATATTAACTGGAATCATTTAATAACAAAGAAAAATTGAAGTAATGGTGAAATCAATGTGTTTTTGTTTCAGCGTGGGTTTGATTCCTGAATATTGTCTGAGAAAATATCCAGTACCATGGCGTAAACAGAAGTGCCATGCAGAGATGGGCTGTACTTTGACAAGGCCTATATGTTGTAATTATGTACTTCACGATAAGTGTGATGTTTAGTTGTGATGCAATAGTGGCTGTAATATTTAAAAAATATACATGATAATGTGACTCTTTAGTCTTTGTATTGAAGACTATACCAGACATGCACTATACCATGTCATTGTACTCCCAGTTTTCCAATGTTAATAAATATTGTATAATTATCTATAAATACAGTTGCGTATTAGACATTTTGTACAAACACTGAATAAAACACTGTCATATATATTATGCAAAAGATAAAAGAGAAATAATTAGTTTGAGCCTATTGCTTATTTTTTTCTGCTTTATGTCACATGACTACGACTGTGAATATATTAAAATACATAAACACACATACATACATAATTATAATAAGATTTACTAATTGACTTATCAGGGTTTGGCCACTGTTAAATTGATCAAACATACCAAACATGTATTTAATGTGTTGTTTAATCCTGCATTCACTTTTACTGGGTAAGTTCCACATTTAAAGAGCATTATCTACAAATCTTGAATGCATTGCAACAGTACTTACATCTCTCATACCAACATGGTCTCACACCTGCAAATTTGTAACAATTCACATGACAAAATTCATACGAAAAGTTACAAAGGTTAGGGTTGGGGATGGGGTTAGAGTTAATACCTTATCTTACGACTTCATTTTTATGAAATCAAACAAAATCCAGCCACATCACCTTTGCTCGTTCAAATCCGTGCAATGTTTTGATGAGATCAGGTTGCTTATACTCCTATGATATCCTGGTTGTCTACTTATTAAAATGACATTTGCCACTCATAAATATATCACTCCATAGGCAGAATTTCAGTTTTTCAGTCCTTAAAAGCATATGCTGTGTATCAATCATGGTGGTTAAACATGATCTTTAAAAACACACTGGCCCACATGTGAGCTTGCCAGCCCTGTAAATTGAAGTGGGTCGTGTGTCCAATGGCCGTGGCAGAGGTTGGCGTGGCAGCTATGTTAAATGTCAGTCATTAATGAAAGCTGGCTGAGGTCTCAGAGTTTGGACAGTACTGACAATGGCTCCTCTCATGCCCTCTAGCCTGCCTGGAGCCCCATAGTCATCCTGACTCCTAATGCCTAAGCCAACCTAATTCCTAATGCCCAATTCAACCTGGCTCTAATGCCTAAGCCAACCTGGTTTCTAATGGACAAACTGGGGTAACGTCCAAGATAACCTGACTCCTAATGACTAACCCAAACTGACTACTAATATCCAAGCTAGACTGGATCCTAAAGTCAAAGCTAACCTGACTACTTATGCCCAACCCAACCTGATTCCTAATGCCCCAGTCTACCTGACCCCTAATGTCCAACTAACCTGACTCGTAATGTCCAACCGCTCTGACTCGTAATGTCCAAGCTAACCTGACCTTCAATGCCCAACCCAAACTGATTCCTAATGCCTAAGCTAACCTGCCTCTTAATGTCCAACTAACCTGGGGTGCGTTTTCCGAAAGATTCGTAACGCTAAGTACTTCCTTAACTTCATCTTAAAAATTTTCTTTAATTAACGAGAGTTTCCTGAAGCCCTTCTTAACTGAGGTAGGACGTAAACTTGTTAGTAAAGTACTTCTTTATTTGGATCTTGTGTGCAGTTCTACCTCAAAGTGGTAGAGGCCGCTAATTTAGGTACAAAAATATATAAATAAATAAATAAAAATCCCTGATCCATTTGCCCAGACTGAGGTTTACTATTATTATTATTATTATTATTATTATTATCTTTTGTAGTTTGATCGTTGTTATGCTTTTAATTCACTCCTAACCTAACTAAAATAAATAAATAATTATTAGGCAAGTCTGTAGTTCAGTTAATTTAAAAAAGTTCTTGAATCAGAGGCACCGTTTCAGACTACTGCGAGGTCCACAAACGTGGAGACATTTGTCTTAATGCTGCTGTGCAATCAAATATGAACCCACAAGACCATCTTGGTGATGGCGAGCAATGGCGTGTCCAGCTTTTTAGTCATTGGGAGGGGGCAAGAGTACAGTAAGGGGTGACATCATCTAATTATGTACGAGATTGCATTTTCAGAATATCAGATTTTTTCGTTGGTGCAAAATAAATGGCCACATAACAGCATTACTGTATGTACAGCATATTTTCTCTATAGTTCCTAATACTGAAGGGATTTGATCAAAATATCTGCAACACTACAATGATGTTTTACTGTAAATTAGCTTGAGCTAGATATGATTCATTAAGTCTACATAAATTGTACAGAGTAATAGACCTCTCAGAGATGTGATTTTAAGTCACAGTAAGGGAGGCATTTGGGGTGGCAAGGCTTATTTCAGGAGTGTCAGCTATCACCCAGTGCCACCCATGTGGCCACGACCCTGATGGCGTGTTAATAGAGATAAATTCAATTCAATTCAATTTATTTGTATAACGCTTTTAACAATAGACATTGTCATGAAGCAGCTTTACAGAAATTCGGATGTAGATCTAGATCCCTAATGATCAAACCAGAGGTGACATGAGGAAGAAACCTTGAGTGGAACCAGACTTAAAAGGGAATCCATCCTTTTCTGAGGGACACCCAATAGTGGGATTATAAATCTTTAAAGGAAACAGGCTGTCCAGGGGTGAAATAATGACCCTTCTTGGTTGGGTACAGGAGAAATCTGTAGAAATTTTGACCTTAGTCCCAGTCTCACCCTGCAGCCCGACAGTGCTATGCCACTTGTGAATTCCTGCAGACCGTTGGTAATGCCCATAAGCTTAGCAAGGCTGCTGTCTCCATATCCATGCATTCAGTGATAAGAGTACTGCTGCACCATGCACACAGCTACATAAGCATTTCAAAAGGACGTTGGGATAGCTTGCATAAAAAAAGAAGTTTTTATGCCACTAGAAATATGACTATTGTAGATGCAGTGGATGGTACACTGATACCTATACACATCGCAGTCTCTTGAATCCAGTCTACAGCTGCCATAAAGAATACACGGCAATGGATAGGCAGGTGTAACCACCAACAACTCTTTACAAACACTGAGGCCGGTGAGTACTCTTTTAGTCCTTCACCTGGGCCAGCTGCAGTCTGCCAGAGAATAAAGAATGGGGACATCGAAGTGGCTGGCTGCTGGGTGATAGTGCATTTCCTCTCTATGTCTATTTGCTAATACCAGTTGCTCCCCCTTATCCCATAGCTGAGGAGTTCGCATTTCTGACAGTTCACACCAAAGGGCGTACAGCATGGTAGAAAGAACAATAGGCATATCGTCGTTGTCCAATGAAAAGCATGTATCTCCAAAATTCCAATTTTTCAGGAACACGAAAAAACACTTTTTCATAGAAAGTATCATACACAATAAGTTCGAAATTGACGATGTGATTTGTCAGCTTTTCATTTGTCATTTAGATGTCAACTGCTGTGAGTAAATAGGTTTTTGCCCACGTTATTTTTATTTTTTTAAATGCAAAAAGTGGAGATTCATTTTTTTCATTGGACAGCGATGATATGTAAAAAGATGATTTAGACACCTTGACAAGTCATCAGGAGGCCAGAGAGGAAAAAATAACCTCACCTCCCTAAAGTGGAGCAGAACATTGCACTTCCTGACCAGGAGAGAGGGGGGCAATACTAGGCTAGTGTGGGAGCACAACTGAGTACTAGTGTCCATATCAACATGGATTTTACTGTCTACGCTAATATGACTCCTAACGACCAAGCCAAAATGACTCCTAATGCCCAAAACCACCTGGATCCTAATATCCAAGCTAAGCTGACCCCCAATGCCCAGGTTAACCAAACTCCTAATGCCCAAGTCAACCTGGTTCCTTATGGCCAAACCAACTTGACTCCCAATGACCAAGCTAACCTGACTCCCAATGTCCAAGCTAACCTGACTACCAATGTCCAAGCAAACCTGACTGCCAATGTCCAAGTCAACCTGACTAGTAACACCCAAGCCAACCTGGTTCAGAATGTCCAATCCAACCTGACTACTAATGTCCAAGCTAACTCAACCCCTAGTGTCCAAGCTAACCTGATTACTAACGCTCAATTTAATCTGAGTTCTAACGTAACGTCCAAGCTAACCTGACTCCTAATGCCTAAACTAACCTATTAATACCCAAGGTAACGGGACACCTAACGTCTCAGCTAGCTTAACAAAAATACAGAAGGGTTTGATTACTATTGCTCACCATGAGCCCATGTCATGTTACCTTCAGTATATGAACGTTTTGATCTTAATATCCTAAAGAGTTGGTAAAAAAATGACACCTAAGGTACTTTTCCAAATGTATGCATGAACACATGAGGCAGTTTTCAGAAACTTGACTCCCTTTGTTAAATTTGTATGAGACCTATTGGCAAACACGTCTTTTTATTATCGTACACCAGCGGAGGAGATGAGCCCACGTTGTGTCTAAATTAACTTTCTCTATTTGCCAGTAAATGAAATCAATTCCATCCTTTATGCTACTTTTTCATATGCCTTTTGTCTTGTTGCGGAATCTTTTTTCTCTCTCCCTCATTCATCTGTTTTGCCCTTTCCTTGATCTGATAGCATTAAACATATAATTAAGTCATAAAGGAAGGTGCTGATGAGCGTCGCAGATGGTAATTGCGTCCTACATTTGAATGAAATGATATGCATTGCCACAATTTACAGCCTGCTGCTCATATTTTATTCAGCAACCTTTTATCTCTCTTCCCTCCAAATTATTCTGCAATAAATTTAGACATCTTATCAATAGCAGGAGTGATAGTGGCAGGAACCTGGTGAAAGGAGGGTGAGAGAGAGAGTCAGTGAGAGAGAAAGGAAGAGGAAGGGAAAAAAATGAAAGAAAGGAAAACCTGAGCATGTAGCTCGCTACGCGGTTTCAAATCATTTTCCATAATAAAAGGCTTTATCGGGTTGGGAGTACAGCAGTAGATGTGGAATGGCTCTGAGAGCAATTTGCTTTGGTGACAACTCGGCACTCCAGCCTTCAAAAACATGGGGCAAGTTTTTAATAGACCGGCTAAGGATTATTTTGTCATCAGAACATAGTGTCCCCCCCAGTGCACATGGTATGAGATTAGAGCAGGGGGGCCAGGGGGTCAGATAGAGCTTGTAAACTATATCCAACCCATAACTAATTGTTTTCAATGCCAAAGCAAAATAGATCTAAAATGAGTATGCAAGCATTTTAGATCATTTAAGCAAGGAGCAATAGGGGTGATGAATATGGGTGATGTGGTTCTTCACTGTCAGAAAAAAGGTACTGTACAGGTAGATGTTTTTTCCTCATTGTATAAACAAAGTAAATGTATTCTTAAAAGTACAACAGTCGTCCTTAAGGTCAATTTATGTACCTTGAATGAGTTTTAAAGGTACACTACATCCTCTAGGTCCTCTAACTAGAGGTACAAAAGATGTGATCTTGAAAGTAGCAGCCCAGTGACAAGCGTTTGTACCTTTTTGTCTGAGAGTGTATGATGACTTTTCATAAAACAAGTAGACGTGTTTTGCACCTCTATATAAAAAAAAAAATTAGATGATTATTTTTCAGGAATCATTTAGCTCAGATCATATCCATTTTAATCTGCATATGGTATTAAGCCTAACTTGGTTTAATAGAGTTTGACCCACTTGCTCTTCAGTAGGAAGCTGATTTGTGCCATGTTGCACCAATATTTACTATCAAGCTCCAACAAATTCCACCAATGCACCATATGTTTGTAATAGAATGCTCTAGTTCATTACCTTTGTCATGACATTTTCTTCTCTGTACATTCTAAAAGCAGTTTTAGTTGTCTTTCCTGTATGGATCTTTAGGACAAAATGAAGCTGATGTGTCACAAGTCAACTGCAACCAGCATGTCTATAAGAGCAGTGTATTGATTTAAATGTATTCTACACATGGTACCAAGATTATCAAAACCTTTTATTTAACTTAGTTTAATATTGTTATTATTATATTTTTATTAGCCTAAATATTAAATCAAAAGCTTCTTCAGCAGGTCTGAAGACAGATAAAAATTAACATTAATCAGGACGTGTTTGTCAGGTGGTGGGAAGGAATTTGTGATATGAATAAGAGGTTTGTTGCATGGGTGAGGCATTTAAAGGTTGTGCAATTACCTGGATACTGAGCTGTTTAACAGTTGACAATGCTGACATGTTGTTGCACAAGCGGCAAAGACAGAGTGAGATGGAGTGAGTGAGCATAAATGCAAAAGTGTAATGAAATCACTAAAATAGTCTGTGATCATCTGTTTGTGTAATGTGCCAAATAGCTGAATTAAAAAAAAATCTGCAAAGGTCAAACTAACGATTTTTATGAAAGATTAAAGAAATTCTCCAACATTTTCTGCCTAATTTCTGCGTCTGTAGCGTTTGTGTGATTACTACTGACAAGAATTTCGATACGTTTCCCTTGTACTGAGAAAAGAATAGAAAACCTGTTAACTAGAAATTCACTTATAATGGAAGTCTAAGGGCAGTTGTTGAATTCTGTCAATAAATGTTTGAATTACGCGACTATATAACGCAAATTCAAATTACAACTGGTCTCAGGGTGAGACAGATATAGAACGTTTTACCAAAGCTGTTCTTATGTAGTTTTATCCAATTTTCCAACACTGGGGCAATACAGTAAAAAGTAATTAGTTACTTACACTTTCCTGGTTTTGTGGTATCCATGTGTACTTAGGGCAAAACGGAGGCACTTCCCTTTCATCTGAAAAAGTAGTCCCAGCTCTGAAAGGAGGGATTATACAGATTTAGAGCTTAATATACCTTTGTCTGAAGAATTTATAAAAGCATTCTACAAAAATATATTTCACATGAATGTTTATTGATGCTCTGACAACTGCCCTTAGATTTGCATTATAAGTATGTTTCAAGCAAACAGGTATACTGTTCTTTTCTCAGTACAGGGAACCATGTTGAAATTCTTGCCTGTGGTACTTACACATACACTACAGATGAGGTAGATAAATATTAAGTTGAAAAATGCTAGAGTATTCCTTTAACGTGTAAGCCAAAATATGGCACGAAAACAAAATGCCACTAGTACAAACACACAAGTCTGTTTTTTGGCAGCCTCATCAAGGTTAAATTATGTACAGAGCAAACAAAACTGGCACTCTGTTATACAGTCATGTTAAACACCCCGAACTCAGCCACTTAGACATGCTCTTTGATTAGCACACATCTTTCCACCTTTTGATAAATTCCGACACACGTGTCTATGTCTCCTTTCTCGTGGCCTGGTAGACATGCTTGTTGTTATTGGTTAGTGGATTATCTTTGCTGGGCTCCCTGGAGAAACCTATTAAACAGGATGTCCCTTCTGGATCTGCTCAGTCCTTCCTCCTTCTCAAAGTCCCTGAAGACATCTTAGCCTTATTACGCACCACTTACTATAATATATATATATATCTTGAAAATTGATTTGAAGTTACATCGCTTTGTATCTATTACTTCACGTGGCTCTGATCCTCATGTTACTGTTAGTGCACAAGACATACTGTCTTTCCTAAACTTTCTCCCTGGCTTCAAATTGACCAAGTCCTTGGGCTTTTAGCCAGCAGGAGCTGGAGGACGCTATTAAATCCCCCTTCTTTTTCTCTCACAGGTCCCCTGTGCATGGCTGGAGTTGTCTGATACTTGAGAAAGAGTAACAAGGCCAATATAGGTTTAAATCTCATGTTCCTGAGACCTGCCAAGTGCTCTGTGCATGCCAGCTGGAAGGCTTTACTCCACATGAGGAGGATAGGGAGAAAGCATAGGGATCAGAGAGAAAAGGAGGGAGGGAAGGGAAAAGGGGGAGTGTAGAGGTCCTGTGGAATTGTGTTCGGCACCCCGGGCTCCGTGCCGTTAGTCGGGACTTTGCTCCATTACCTTTAAGTGCGAGTGCTTGTGCTTTAATCGCCCTACGGCCTTTTCCAGGCAGGGAGCTCACTGTAGACGCTGCGGTTATCAATATCGTCGCTGCAGTCACTTCTGTAGCTGTTAATGGAGTGAAGGAGAGCGACTGAGAGAGGGGAAAAAAGATAATGTGTTTGATCGATCAGCTTGAACAAATTTCATTTGTTAAATCAATAACAGTTTACAATTGACAGAGCTAGATAACTACATTTATTTCTTCCCTCTGATTGAAGCTTTTGTAGAAGGAGAGAGAAAGATGAGATGTGAGCAGGTTTTTACCTGTGTGTGTACATGGAGCAGAACGCACTGAGACCCTTCTGCTTGGTTATTGCCAGCAATCTTTATATAAAACTAATATCAGCTTGTAGAGAATGGCTGCAGGCTACACATGCACAAAACCAATCTGGTAGAGGTTCAGGTTTTTGTGTTCCTGCTGAATTAGAATGTGAAAAATAACAATTTGAGCACACTGCTCATGGAGTACCCATCGCTCTGTGTTTTGTGTTTATGGCAAGAATAAAATGGATTGTATTTGTGCAGGGCAAAGATTTGTAATACCTCTGTGTATGATGTAGCAATGGAATATTAAAAAAGTCTGAGGCGGAATGATGAAAAGATGGGAAATGTGTGTGTGTGCGTGTGTGTGAGAGAGAAATGCAGGGTTATATATGCCCAACCTTTGTACTGTGGTGTCTTGCGTTCATGTGTTCTCGCAGATTGCCTGCAGTCATGAGGGCCCTTATGTCCTGATGCGTGCTGATCGGAGACCTGTGTACTTCCACAGACAGGGGAAGAAAGCTCGTCCACACAGATAAACATTTAAGGAGGGAGGCAGAGCCTCGAGCAAGCTCCTTTCTCCAGGAGAGAACCGCATGGAAACCCTCTGTGACCTCCACAAGGAGACCAGCGTACAGGTTCTGAACCTTTCTCTCAGTTTAGCATTGATGTTTAGTATTGATGAAGCCATTATTAGTGTCTGTTAGACTCAGTAGTGGTTATGTAATGTGTGATCTGACTTTGTGGCATAGACACAGTAAATTTGACCTGTGGATCTCCAGTTCAATTCTGTGGAACTTCATGCATTGTACAATTATTTTTTATTTTTGGCTTCAAACAGATCAGATTTAAACCTAGATATACATATTACATAGATGTACATATTACAGACCTACACAACTCACAGAAGCTGCCCTACTGAAGTGATCACTTCAGTAAGTGTCCTCCACAGACTTGCAATAGTTTTACAGATTTTAAACGCATTTATCTTTAAGATATGTGACAGTATCAAAGGTCTAAAGACAGTATTTTCTTTACTGCAGAGCACAACATATGATTTATCTTAATATAATGCATCTTTTGTTGGAAAACGTGAATAAAAAAATCAATAAAAAATCTTACCTTTTGAAAAAAATTGTGACCTGTAGTTTCTTATAAACTCGTAAATTTGGTCAGGCTACAACAGCGACTTTTTTCCATTACAAATGAGTCACCTTACTTACTTAACTGGTAAAATAAGTAGTCTTATTGAGTCTAATCTAACTTGATCTCATGACAAATTTGTACGAATTCAAACGGGTAAAGGCGATGTGGTTTGATTTTGTTCGATTTCATACAAATTAAGTCATAAGAAAAGGTATGCATGCCTAACCTTAACCTTGGTAAGTCGTGTGAATTGTTACAAATTTGCAAGTGTGAGACCATGTTGATCTAGCAAGCTAATGTAACTAGATAAAGTTTGCAGAGAAAATTGGCTAACTAACTTAGCTAGGAAGATAACGTAACTAATGATCCTTCAAGTAACGCTAGACAATACATGTAGAAGCTAACATCAGTTGCTCTAGTAACTTTTAAAGCAATGAATGGATGGACATAGACACTTAAAGATAACATGCTAGAACATTCAAATTGGGTCATGTTGCAGGAACACACAACACACCTCAGCATTTTAGGGAAGATGTTTTCCTTCATAGACAACCATTCATATTACATCCCAGAGATGGTATTCAATATGTATATCTGTGGATTTAAGTCATCGAGCTATTCGTTAGCTGAAACAGATGTCCGTGCAAAATACCGTGCATGGGCTCCCTAGGACTGTTTGATGTTGATTGGCATTTTGTTGAGTTCTGTCTTTGGATTGGGGCTCATATTTTTCAGGTAAATAATGAAACTAGTGAGGCAGGCACTAAATGTTAAAGCTCCAGTCTTGATGTTTTGGGAGCTTGTTTATTTATGTGCCGTTGAAATAACTGGCAGGATCACTTTCCCCTTATTTCTTATAGTAGGGCTTGTTGTGAACAAATTTCATAAAGGTCACTGTTCACCCAGAAGTCGATTTTTTATGGTAGGCCAGTTTTAAAAGAAGTGTATAGACTGAGGAGGTTGACATTCGTATTTTGGATTTTTCCTGCAGTATCTTTGATTATACTCTCATTGCACACACAAGTGAAAAGGAATACATGGGCGATAGGGGACACAGTAAACCTTTTACCATTTTACCCTTTCTGTCTAGTTCTTAAGGTACAAAAAATCCCCCCGACCATAGGAATCTGCTTGATTTTAAACAGGGCTACAGAAGTGAGGATCCTAGGGGCAGTGAATGAGTGAATGTCTGCCCCTCCCTTTTGTCCCAGTGTGTTTAGAGTTGGCCCAGGGTGTGCGCCGGCTTGAGCTGCATATTGTTTTTGTTCATTTGAATGAGGGCAAATGTCAGATTTCCATGGCTCGGGGCTGCTTGCATGTTAGATGATCCAGTGGTTGGTGCCCGTGGTAGTGGGGTCGTGCCTGGTCCTTCCAGGTCACTGTGAGCCGTGTGGCACACTCGGGCCATAATTGACCTTTTGACAAAGCAGGGGGAGACAGCTTTACTCCCAGGGCTAGAATAATTACTCACTATCTTCTGTTGTGGAAAACTCACCTCACGTAATTAAAAATTACAATGTTTACATTTAGGGGATGTTCTTATAGTGTATATATGTATATTGGGAACATGATAAAACCAAGCTTTGTCCTTTCTCTATTGAATTAAATGTTGAGTATATGGCTATTTTAAACCCACAGATTTAAGTTAGAGTTTATATGACACAACCTTTATTAAAATTACTGTTGAACGTGCTGAGTTTTATATAAAGCATTTAAAGTAGGTTAAAGGCAACAATGTGTTAGGAAATCTGCTGGCACAGATAAAAAATTACAAGCAACTGCACAACCCTGTACTGTTGTGTCTTGTGTCTTAGGCAAAGTCCATGTTCATCTCCATTATTCAAAGTGGTTATTTATTAATTAACTGCTCCTACAAATAAACCTTTTATTACAGTTAGTGAAGGTTTCATCATAAAAACTATAAGTAATAGTGCTTGAACCCTGTGATTGGCCTAGTATTCATAAAACAACCTTAAGCCAAGTCAACTTATTTAGGTGCTTAATAACCTGTAAGTGCTGTCTATGGGTGATAGACACTTGTCTGTGTGTGTAAAGTAAAGTGACAGTAAAGACACTGGGGACACACAGCACTCCTTCAACGGATCCCTAACGCTCTTCAGCGCTGTATACAGCATGTAGACCCTGCTTCATGATTTCCTGAGCCCTAAACCGCACAAGCCATGGCCATACCTTTCTGTCTTTATTCATCTTTCCTTTTTCCTTTTGTGTTTGTCACAGAGATCTCTAACTTTCTCTACTTTTGTGGCATTTTTTCTTTTTTTCCACTATATCTTTACTTTTTTACTTATCTTTACATCTCTGTTTTAGTTAGGAAGGCCCTGTTGATGTTAAATAGATGAAAGAAAAGGAGGATGAGAAGGAGATCTTAATTTGAGGTTGTAGAGTTTCCACTAGGTACACTGGTATATATTTTCAGTCATATCCCACACTTAGATACACACTTAAATATCATTCAAATAGGGAGTAGATTGTGTGCAATGCTGTAAAGGTTTAGACAGAAGCAAGAAATCTTAATATTTATTGCACCTAAGCCTGTATTTCCCCTACTGTCATATTTTAGCTACACTTCCAATGTGTTGTTCAGGATTGCTTCAGTCATGCTAGAAAAGAGAGAACAGGAAGTGACTAGAGACAAGAAGAAAAAGAATAAGGGCCTCTATTCACTTAATATAGTACATTTTCCATAGGCCCAGAAATGTATGCATAGCCCTGATGGTAACACAGACAGTCACACATGGAATCTCTAGAGTCTTTCATGCTATAAATGCTATTAATGTGATCAGGTTTATTTACATATGGGAAATATATCTAAACATTCGTCTAAAACAAAACTAATAAGCCAAGAAAAATGTATGCTTTCCTGTAAATCGGACCTATCCCTGAGTCTTTTTTCCCATATATAGTCATTTTTATGCCACTGTGCTATTATGCTATTCAAACGCAAGAGTCTGTTTTGAGGCTTTTTCTTTTTCATCTTTTTTTTGCAACCCGCAGAGTCGCAAACGCGGCACATAATAGATCAAATGCAATTGTATACTTTCAGAATGAGTGAGCAGAAGCAGGGAAAAAAGGGCTCCGAGCGTCATGGCTGCTGTCTCGAAAGTGTTTACAAGAAACACACATACAAAAAAAAAAGAGAGAGGCAACCCAGAAACGCCAAAGGCCTAGCTTTTGAGTATAGGGTATTACGTTATTAATTAAAGTGCAAGTCGGCTTTCCCCCGTCACTGCTCGTAGCCCATGGGTATACAATGTAGCACACTAGATTGAATCAGGTACCGGCAGGCTAGGCATTTTGTATTTTGCGCTTGAAGGGCTAAAGGGGATTTTAGCATAGCTCTATTACTCGCCGCGTGAAGGGGAAGTCTTTGCTGACTGCTGAAAGCTGTCAGCATCAGCTGCTGCTATACAGAACTCTCTTTAATTCTCGGATGGAGATCAGATTTGCGCCATGGCTGAGTGATCTGTTTTCGCTGTTTATGGTTTGAGTGTGGACCTTTGCTCACTGTGGTTTAGCAGCTAAAGAGTAGAGCAGGGAAATAAGCTGTGGTTACGGTTACAACTCCTGGTTTTAAAACTTTAAAATGATGTGCTACGGTGGACACATTGACTTAAGAATAACATTAAGCCTTGACTAATTTGTATGACTTGTATGAAGTTGTCTTAACCCTGCGGGAGCTTACTACTGCCACGTCTACCTCCAGTACTACGCTAACACACAGGAATTTATTTGAGGGGGATGCAAAGGTGCAAAGGTAATGATTCACCAGTGTCTTGAGATTTCCACTTGTCGATTTTAGCCCACTCTTCCACTGACTGGGTGAGCAATTCAGCTAGAGTTTGTGGGTGCCTATTTTGGCATTTCACCTGCTGTTACAAATAATCCCACAAGTTTTCTATGGGATTGAGGTCCAGTAATTCTGCAGGCCAGTCAAAGTGTCCCAGTGTTCCATCATGCTCGTCGAACAAGTCACACACAGATTTGGCCCTATGCACCCTACAGTTGTCATCCTGGAACGTGGGAGTGTCAATGTTGTGTTCTGCTTGGACATGAAGCACAAAAGGCTAACTCAGAGTCTGGCAGACGAGTGATCATCTGGTTTTAAGTTACTTTCGTCCAGGTGTGCAACCTATTGACATTGTACAATAAGGCACTGCTATTGGTGGATGCGGCTAATTTTTTGTCACGGGAGCTTATCATGAGTTCTTTAAATGCATCATGATGTCAAACCAACAAAATTATGCTAATTATTAAGTTGGATAGCTAATTATCTAACAGGTTCATGTTCTTTTTTTCTTGGTAGTTACATTTTTGGCATCCTTTAAGACTAACTTTCATCTCCTCATACAATTGGTTTTTGGGCACTTCCAGAGCAATTTATTTATTTGATATGCTAACAATTAATATAAAAAGGCCACACTGCTAGCTGCATAAGGTGCAGTGTTTAGTGTAAATGTATATGTTCCGTGGCAATATAAGACTATCGTAATAAAATCAATTCTGATTAAAAATAAAAAAAATGTCAAATGACTGTAAATTACTTCAATTCAATTAAATTTTATTTGTATAGTGCTTTTTACAGTAAAAGAGACAATAGTGGCAAAGAAAAACGATGAGATGATGTGAGGAAGAAACCTTGAGAGGAACCAGATTCACAAGGAAACCCATTCTCTTCTGGGTGACATCTGATAGTGGGATTATAAATAATTACAGTTATAGAGAGAAAAGACAAACAGTACTAATGTGTTGAAAGGATGTTTGGTATGAGCATATTGTAACTAAGAGTCCTGGGATGAGCACAGGATAGTCTTTATGATTACAGCTGCAGTCTGTAGGAGATGTAAGTCTGCAGTATCCAGGTGAGATGAGCCATTTAAGCAGGAAGGTGAGTCCTAGGCATGAACTGTTTTTGGGTATATACAGTATATCTCCGTGCCTTGTTAGAAGACACAGTAGTTACCTCTTAACCTACAGAGCAACTTTATCCTCTATTAATTGATACATAACAATAGAAGTGTAAAAGGCCAAACCAAATAGTTGTAGATTAACGTTTTCCTTAGGTAAAGGTGCTGCTATCTGGACTAGCATGCTAAACATCTGCTATGCTAAACATGTGAGTGACATTTGATTGCGTTCTTTTTATATCTGTTTGACTAATGTGGAAAATAAACACGTCTGTAATTTTGATTTTTATGCTTCTTGTTTTGGGTATCGTTTTCATGATAGTTACCTATGAGCTTTGTGCTTTGATTTGCTCTGACATTTTCAGTTTTATATACTTGACTGCATTTATTTTGCCTTATCAGAGAAGGAACCACTGGATTATTGGCCTAAAATCTCTATATATGTATAATTGTTCCTTATAAATTCCCAGATGATGGCCAGCAAAACCAGCAATGATGATCAGGAATCCTTTAGGCTTATTGTAATCATTGGTTCTATTGATAATCTGTCCAGGTGCCAGAAGGAATCGGGTTTAGCTCAGTAGTGAAGGATGAAACAACTGACCTAAGACCAAAGCAACCAAATACATTTTTAAAAAGTCAATAATACTGAAAGACCTTAATTAATGTTGTGTGTTCTGATGCTCACTTTACTTTCCCTTACTGTCTTTCTACAGATTTTCTTCCACATTACAGGTCTTTTCCCCGTATCTTAAATAGCACCACCTAAAAATAACGCGAGTTCCTGACTGTTCTACTTGCTGCATTTGTCACAACCATCACAACGATTCCTGTTTCTGATGCTGCCTCACAGGACGTCTCCGTCATTTCCACATGGTGGAACCTGAAGTGAAGGAATCAGTAAAGTAACACTAGCGTCCTCCAAAACCTGGTGATGTGTCCCAGGAACCCATGTGGAACTGCAGCTTCAGGAGCGCTGAGATGATTGATGAAAATGGCGTCTCCTAGTGTCCCCCAGATTCGGTTCTGTTGATGAATACACACATTGGCCTGGGCCGCTACAACGCTGCTTTATGACTTGACACACTTGACTCAGCACGTCATATTTATTCATATTCCTGTGGTGAGGTACTTTTAAGAAGCAATGATTCATACCTTTTACAGAGAAAGACCTGTCTGGGAAACTACTGGAGCTAGAAAAAAGAAAGATTTACATGGCTAAGGACTACATTTTCCACCTCCCTTGTATTTCATGCTTGCTGAATGCTACAGGAAATTTTAATCATTGTTTTTATCGTAAAAAAAAACAACTTTTTATCTCTTTCCTCTTTCTGTCTTTCCTCAGGATACACATCACTGAGCACTAAATGAAAATGAGAACCCATTTATTCTCACTACTCTCTGCCCTGTTTAGATGTCTGCTCATTGGCCTGCGTAATGAACACACTGATAAGACATTGATTTCCTCAGGGCCTAAATGTCTTGAACATTGCACATTTGCACAATCCTAATAATAAAAGTTTGATAGTTCAGCGCTCATTTACCTGCTACTCAATTCTTTTTGCCCTTGATGATGATGATGATGATGATGATAATTAAGATGATGGCAACAGACTTTCTCTGTGGTAGCATGATGACCAACCAGATATAAACACATTATTCCACACTAATCCCCACCGACGCACGCACACTGATCTGTATTTTTCTATACTGATCTATATGTGTATACATAGTTACTGTTGTATGTCTGTGCCTTTTGTGAAGTTTTGCATGTGTTTCACTTATATACAATATCTTGCCATGTAAATCTCAAACTTGGATTCATCAGTAAACAGGACTTTTATTTCCAGTGATCCACTGTGAAATGCTGCTATGCTTTAGTCCATGCCAAGCGTTTGGCCTTGTTTCCCTTCCTGATAAGTGCTTTAGAGACGCTACTCGTCCTTTGAGAGCACTACTAGCTAGCCTTCTTTTGACAGTACTTTTGCTGATTGGAGTCTC
>JAOUQW010000046.1:18478704-18500136 GCA_028565825.1 Olivaichthys viedmensis | reverse complement strand
TAACTCAGATAACCACTCTGTACAATTGTGGTGAGCAGAAAAGCATCTCAGAATGCACGACGCATCGAACCTTGAGGCGGATGGGCTACAAAGGGAGGCCCTACCCAGTATTAGTGTATTAGCACCTAAAAGTGCTGGGTGAGTGTATATTAACCTTTCTTTTACACTGTTTCCTCATTCCAATGTTGCTTTCCCATTAAAATATTGGACCATGTTTCTCCTAACACATTAAAGTTTTCATGGTTCTATTTCTGCTATTTGGAAACTGTTCATCCTTTTTCTCAAATTGTTAGATGTTTCAGTTTTTAATGAATAAATCTCTGTAATTAATAAAAATGCACACATTCCATTTTTTCCCATTTTCAAGCTGATATAATATTAAAGCTCTGACTGTTGGCTGATACCTGATATTGATTCAATACTGATATCCTCTTAGTAAATAAACAGACTCTGCAAACTTCTTTTGCAAAGTTATGTAAAACATCACAGGCATGATGGCGGTACCATGTTTGCAGGCAAGATCTGTGTCATATCAGTTTATGCCTTAATGCCTTAATACGCTTATGCCTGACTGCTTTTAGCACAGACGTCTGTGTCATCACACAATTTCTCCCCTCTTCTGTTTACTGTTTAAAGTCCAGTAACCCGTTCACTTTCTCTCTGATGCATACTGGACTCTCTGTAGCCTGGCCTATGGACACACCGGTAGGGCTAATGGGACCAGGCCCAAACACAGTATGTGTGTGTGTGTGCTGGTGTGTTTTATGTGTGCCTCCTGTCCCAAACAGGCCGGCTGCAGTGGACTGTAAATGCCATGCTGTGCTGGTGGCATGAGTGTGAGTTAGCCATGCCTGATGAACGCACGGCTTATACGGGGACACCAAACAGATCTCACATGGAAAAGCAGGAATAACGTGTTCTCAATTTTCTTTTTGGGATTGCTTTGGGATATTCCATAGTCCAGTAAATCTAAACATGAAATCCAAATGAAGAAGTAAACACTGGCAGTCCACAGTTGATGGGATCAGTGCATTAGAAAGCAGTTAATCTGATTTGTAAAGATATTTTTTATTTTTACTCGTTCTTCCCATTTTTAGATGCTTTTGATATAATTTTTATGTATTAGAGAATGGAGTCATTTTTAACTAAATATATAAAATTTTGTATAATCTTCCATTAAAATGCAGTGACTTTTACCCACTACCTCTATAATATTAATTCATAATATTGTAATTTTTCACACGTCAATCAAGTCCTGATGGTTAAACCAAAGACCAGCCATACATTAGCTATTTCATGTGCAAATATTTTGTTTCAGAAATATGTTAAGTTATGGAAGAAAACGCGTTATCACTTTGTCTTTATTGAAATCTGCCGCTGATTGCGTGTTCAGTGTGTGTTGGTATGTTGGTATTTTAGAATCTGAAAAGGAAAGTTTTAGAGGTTAGTGGATTGTCTAAGCATAAAGCCCACAGGTTTCAGGCAACAGCACTGTTATAGAAAGATATGAATTATCAGTGTCACCTTTGAGTTGCCACCGACATCTAGTGCCTTCCAGTATCACGCGTAATGGCATTCAGGCCTGTCCTTGATCACATTTACGATAGCATATTTGATGCATTTGTAAAGCAAGCCAAGAATAAACCCACCTAAGAGAATATGTTCCCCTTTTTTCCCCCATCACTCGTCTATTTTCCTCTGTAAATCACATGTCAGTGCGGTGCAAATGTACCTGCTGTAGTCTGAAAGAGAAGAGAGGTGAAAGAGAGAAAAAGTGTGTGTGTGTGTTGGTGTGTGCATGTGTGTGAAAGGCGAAGAGAAAGAGAATAAGGGAAAAGTAAAGATTATCTTTGCGACTCTCCGGCCGGCTCCTGTGTGGTACCTGGAGTGACAGCTCTTTCAGCTGACTGACAGGTGTCCTTTGAAATGCCGGTGAGGCGGCGTCTGTTCTGACTGTTGAAATGCATATTTTCCCGCCCTTATCATAACGGCACGGATGGCTCCGATAGGTGCCGTTAACATTGCAAATGGATGTGGAATTATTCATCGTCAGCCCGGGCTGGGGAGAGAAAGAAAGAGACGGGGTGAAGTTTGATTATTCTCCTCACACAATAGGCCGAGGTGCTTAATGATTTCTCTCCGGCTTGGCAGCGGTGGCGTGCCGACTTCAGCGCGGGTGACATGGGTCTGGCCAAGTGTTAGAGCAAGATCATAACGTCCGGGCCCGCATTTTAATTTCTAATGCATTAATCTTCTCGCAACAGATCTGCCTATGAATATTCCGCGGGCTCCTTGTTTGTCGGAGAGGCTGTCTCTCTTTCATCCGTGGAGGTGCTTTCATTCTAGGTGAAAGCCAGCTAAATGGACCCGATCAGTCAACGACATCCGTAGCACAATGGTGCTGGCTAACGCGCTCCTTTTCTCCTTTTCAGGCTGCTGATAGACAACTCTGACACCTGGTCCCCGGGGAACGCACTCAGCTCTCCCGCTGCTTGAGAGACTTCCTTCACTTTATCGCTGCCATAAAGGATTGTCATAGGTGAATGTATCAGCGGTTCGGAGAGAGCTAGCCTTTCTGACCCGTGGCCCGAGTGCCCGCTGCACCTCCACTGCATCAGTAATGCCTTGCAGGGGCTTAGATCCTGTTGTACAAGCATGTCCTCTAGCTCAGGGCTTTTTAAATATTTTTTTAAATGAAGCATCTTTTGTTCTCTGCCATTAATTAGCATTGTCTTAAGTTCCTTAGAGTGAAGCACGGTGGTGTTTCTAATGAGCAGAGGTGGACCTTCTACAGCGGTCCTAGCTTTGTGCTGGATGACCTAACACTGGTTTTCTGCTTTGCAGGCCAAGGTTTAATGCCATACACAGGGAGAGAGACGCAAACGCAGTCACTCAAATCCCTTTCTCCGTCTTCTTTATCATTTTTTGTTCTATATTGTTTGAGGGGGAATGGAGTCTGTCAAGTCTAAAGCAGCGGTCAGATTGAATGCAAATAAAATTTGCCTGGCAAAAATAACCCCAACAACAACAATTTACTTGAATTGGAAAGGAAGCAGGATGTGAAAAACTTCCCCACAAATTTGCAAACCTTGGAAGAGTGAGCCAATAGAAACAAGAGGGCAGGCTGGGCTGTGGTAGGGCCACACATAAACGCCTGACTTTTGCTCCAGACCAGAAAAGAAAACAGTGCAGTGTGACTGCTGCTTAATGGACACTGATTAAATTTTAGTATTATATGATTAATTTATATGTTAAATATTTAATAATTTATATGTACATGTATATAATGTATATAACATTTAATAATTATATGTAGCTTATACTTTCAGTTTTCCTTTCAGAATATAATGCTATAGTCTACTAGCTTAGCAAATGCAGTCTCTCAATTTAATCTCTGTCTTTTGTTTTCGAGGGGAAATGGAGATTCAAGTTTGTTAAGTCTAAAGACTTAACGCCAGTTCATCTAAATCGGAAAAGATGTGGGACACAAAAAACCTTAACCCCACAAGCCTTGGAAGTGTGAGCCAATAGAAAACAAGAGGCCGAGCTGCGATATAATTTTTCAGAAAAACAAACTGGTAATTACTAATCAGCCCTCACACTGGACTTGTATCTCACTGTTTTTTTTAAGTCACTTGGTGCTTCCAGTTGCAAAAACCAAACTAACTAGCTAGCTAACGTTACAACCAAAATCACCTGACGCCAGGCCCATAATTGTCTTATTCTTCAACGAAGAAAATAGCGATATGAAAATCCGGTGTGACTGCTGCTTAATGGACACTGATTGCATCTTGGTATTATACGATTACAGAGTGAGAATTACACAAATACATTTAGGGTGGTGCCCCCCCCCACACACAGCTTTTAGCTATGTAATATAATGCAGGCACATGCTTTAGTCAAAGATTTTCTTGCTTATTTAATGCAATGTTTGCAATCTAGTGGCTAGCTAGCAAGATAAGTAACCAGCTAACATTAATGATAGCCACTAGCATTATATATTCAAGCAATACTTTACACAAGTAATCTAAACTAGTTGACTGGTATGGTAAATGCATTTATAGGGCATTTAACACAGTTCCATTTAAATTAAAAGACTAATCTAGCTAGCTAATTCACAAAAAGTTTGCCTAGGTGCTTAGTTTATTCATAACTAATGCACATGTAATAAGTAAAACAGTTAATAAATGGTATGGCTCATTGTAGGGATGTTTTTACATGTGTCTTTCTGACCAAAACACATTCTAGTGTTCACTATTTAAAATATTTAGTATGCAGAGTTTTTCAAGAACTCCCTCACCTTTTGTCTTTACGCTTTTTCTTCTTTCTTTTGCACGCTGATTTATTTATTTGTATCTTTTCCTTTCAGGTTTCAGAAAGTAATGCTATGGTGAACTAGCTTAGTTGTGATGTCTCAGAGTCTCAGAGATACGAGTTGTATCTACCGGGCTAGAGTAATAAAGTCCCCTCACGCTCTCTCTTCCATGGTCATTTCGGCTCATTTGCCGTCGGTCTTAATCTCCCTCTCTCGCTTTCTTTCTGGTTTTAAATGAAGCCTCTGTGGCCTCCAAATGCTGCCTGTCTCACGTGGGACCATAACTCAGCTCAGAGTGAATGCAGTCTTTATAGTGGTCTTAAACATGCCGTAGCACGTGAGGATATTACAAGTGTCAAAAAGCAGCCCCATGTAGATCTGGAGACATTCATAATTATGATATCTGATTTGGGCTGTAGAGGTTGCACTGGGCCGCGGCGAGAGGAGAAGAGCCATATTTTAACGCAGCAGAGACAGACTTCTCCCTGAAGGTACATCCGACGCGACACCAGCTGCTGCCTGATTGGGATTTATTCTTCCTGTTTTCGATTAATATGGAGATGAATACAGGTGTTCTGTGTCGTAAAATTAGTTTAGCTCACACAAATTGCAATTATAGGGGCTTGCGAAGAGAGGGGAGGGAGCTCCTGCATGGGGTTCTTGCATGGAAAGAGAAAAATATAAGGAAAAAGAGAGTGAAAGAATAGCTGGATTTGAGAACAGGGAGGGTGGGATGATGCACCGTCGTGCCCGTCTGGTCCCTGAGATGCGCTTGGCATGGGCACCTGTTTGTTACGGTGAGGAGACAGGCTGGCACGAGTGGTGCCACGCTAGTCGGGCACAGAGAAAAAGCACAACAAATGAGCTTTGAAAGCAGCCTTCTCTTCAATGGGAAGGAGTTCAAGGGCTTCGAGTATCAGGAAGTCTTCCAAAAGGACTCGTTCCTCTTTAGGGAGTATGTGTGCGTGTGTAATAAGAGGGGTTGGAATAAGTGGGTGTGTATGCGTGCATCTGAGTGCACATGTGTGTGCATGCAGGATGTGTGTAGTGTGTTGGTATATGTATGATCACATTTATACATTCAGGAAGAGTCTGTATGTGTTTATGTGTAAAATACTGTATGTAAGACAGTTTGTCAACTAAAGCTGAAATGCACAGGAGGAAATCTGAGAGAGCAGAATATAGAGACCTGTAACCCAACGTACCCTATTTCACACATGCATGGAATCAGATATAGATTCAGACCAAGACTTAGACCTACAACACACTCTTTTTTTTCTTCAGTTGTACAGTTGAGGGCAGAAGTTTGCATCCCCTTTGTATCTCCTATGGTGTAAATGTAAATGTACCTCTATTTTACAATTTATCTACTAAAAACAGAATTCCAAAATGTTAAAAATAAAATGTGTGTGTATCCTTCAACAAGACAACAATCCAAAACATAAGACAAAATCAACAGAAAGCCAGCTTGAAAAAAACGTTTTGAAATGACCCGCTTGGTCTCCAGACCTGATTTGAAAAATGCAGTGTATGACATCTGGAAGAGCTATAACAGATATGTCACACTAAATGTGTTATAAATTACATTTAAAATAAATGAAATGTTTCCTACATTTTTAAACCCTTTAAACCCTGACATAGGATCTAACTTAGGTTTAACTGGTGGAGCTCTCTGCTGGACCTTAACACATCCTCTCACAGACTCTCAGAGACACAAGTGAAAGCAGACACCTGAAATACCATCTTTAACTTCAAGGCAAACTGTGAAATCTATAGACCTAACATTCTTTCTTACTCAGAGAGGCACAACAACAACCTAAATCTCACACATCTTCTTTTTCGCCCCCTTTGATCGTGCATTGCCTTTCTTTATCTCAATTTAGCCCGCCTCATATTTTGTCTTAGTAATTATGACTTACCTGTCGCTTTGCCTATCATTTTGACAACGTGTGTTTATCCTGTCTTACAGTAGAAAGATGGAAAGATTTCCCCAGCTTTGGGTAATAAAAATCTGATTAATGTCAAAAGGCTAGAATGCTCTAAAATGTTAAGCTATTTAGCTCACACCTCAAAAGATTAGTCTAAAAGAGAAATCTGATTATGAGGTTGAAAAGCACAACCTAAGGTTTACTGTAATTTCGGCTCTTTAAAAAAAAACAAAAAAAAAACACCAAGGCAAGGGTTAATGAGTTACCTCTCTTATTACTTTTTTCTTCTTCTTCAGAACAAAAGTGTTGTTCTCTTCATGCAGTTCGCAAAATATAGAGACATGTTGCACATTGCACTGTTAGCTGCCGGACCCTCCCAACACCAGAGTTTCCCCTGCAAAGATTTATGGGAGCTGTCGGTTTGAGCACTAAACTAATGTGATCTCCATTCATAGGAAACACATCTACCTCCACTTACTCAGAGCCTGGGCAGCTTCTGCTATAGGCAGTAATGGAGACACTGTGGTATTAAGGCTAGACATTAATTCACTGTGTCAAGCTGTCCCGGTGGAATATTTATGATGCTAAATACATTTAATTAGCGGCTCTTGCCGGTGCAGGGAAAGTGCATTGTCAGTGAAAGGGGTCGTTCTGCTAACTTTCGTAGCCCAGCCTAATTCGTTTTGCCTGGTGTCAGAGGTGCCTATTCAGCAAGGGGTTTAGAAAATTCACAGCCACTGAGGTTTGGGACATGAGTGTTAAATCATGTTCAGGTTTTTAGATGACAGGTGAATAGAGATACAGTAAAAAATAGGGGTTGTTGCACTGTGGCTACAAACACTACAAATAATGCAAGTTGTTCCTCGAAGAGATGAAAGGGAGGGGTTCAAGTGCAGGTACGTCAAATTTTGGGGTCATTGCGATACACAATAGCGTGATATTTAGTTTTGCTGAGGTTTTGCAAAGTGCCGACATAACAGTTGAGCCATATTATGGAAAACTACCAAAAAGGTATTTAAATGAGGAAAAAAGCAGGAAAAATAAAATGATTGTTCCAAAACTAGATTTTAACTTGCATTTTAACAATGAAGTTATAATAGGACTGACTCCTGATAATACCCACCATACTCATAAAAGTGTATAATAATGTTCATATATCACAATATCGATATCATCATCATATCACCAAGGCCTGGTCAAATCCCTTTATGGAAATTTAAAAATAACCATATATTTTAATAAAGGGGTTCTATTAATTAGGTCCTTTCCAGAGCATTCTTCGCTCTTACTTTTTGAGGTCCACATGGTCCACAACTTAGTTTTTAAGTAATGTAATTAGCTGGTTGAAGTTGAATTAGGTGGGTTGGAGCAGGAAAAAAAACACACCATTGACTAAACAAACATTGCAGACACAGTTGTACTTTTAATTAACTGTCAAGCATACTGCTCAGTGAAATGAATTCGACTTAATAATGTTAAAAAATTAGAAAACACAGTACCTGTAAGGAGCTCAAAAAGAACACAAATAGCTCTTGTTTTTAAAGGAGAGATTATGTATGTTACCTGAACTGAATGCATGCTACCTTAAATGCATTTGCTCATTTTCTATAGTCTATGAAATGCTCCCTGGAATCAAAAATTTACGCTTATAGAGGCATATTTGAGTACTTTATTGAAACACTCTCTTCTACAACGCTTTACACAACACCGCCTGTCACTCACACTATTCTGATATTGCATGGAAATTTCCTATACAAAAGGAAACAGAATGAATCTCCTTTTCAGCTAAATCACAAGATAAACCATCCTTCATATAAAGGACCCAATGATAGCTGCCCAAATGTCCATCACGGAAGCGTGAGTGAAGTTTGAATCTGAGCCTGTCCTCCCCCTTGGCAGTGAGACATCATGTGCGCCTCCGATAAACAAAACGCACAAAAAAAACGAAATAAAGACGTGGTTTGGTGCTGTGACATCTGCCGGAGGTGCCTAAATGGTTCGGGAGATGGCCAGAGCGCCTATCTCTCCGTCGAGCAAGCAGACCCACGCCATTACAGCGCTGTGAATGATGCAAAACAGCCGATAAGATCTGGGTCAGGCTGACTGACATTACACCAAAACCTAATGTAGCTAAAGGTGTGTATGTGTGCGAGAGAGTGTGAGTGTGTGTGTGCACGGACAGCGGCAGGGGCTGACTGACACACAGATTAAGCACTCTGACAGGCCACACAATAAAGCCGTCAGAAGCAGTGACACACTGGACGGTGGGAGAGAGGGATGAATTGTCACTCTGTCACAGACGATGCGTCTCCTCATCCCTGATGGCCTTCCCAACACCGTGGGAAAAAAACAGGCCTGATGCTTTTTTGGGAATGCGCTCTCTTTGTTTTGGATGGGTTATGCTGCTGAGAGATCTTGGACACTTGTGCAATGGACAGAGTTGATGTGCGAAACGTCTGATTGGATCTGGGACTGCACGTGAATCAGACCGACAGTGTGACTAGACTGATTGGAGCATAATTGACGTGAAAGAGTGAGAGGACGGCTGGTCTTCTTACTGCATGTAGACAGATGTATAACAAGAAGTTAAACCAGAGAATTTTTATTTTTTATTTTCTCTCAATGGTGTGTGGATTATTATAGCAAATGTGTGCACAAAGACTTCAGTGTTTTAGATTTAGATGAGACCCTCAAGGGTCAGTCTTGTGTACCTTTACAATGTAGTGTACTTTTAAAACTCATTTTAGATACATAAATGTGCCTTTATTTCTGGCTTTGTCTCTTTACATGAACAGATTTTTTGAGCAAAAATCACCTGCTGCCATTCATTCGGTTCATTGGCTAAGATTATGTAGGAATACCTGGTTTATTTTTTCATCAAAATAATTACACTATATTCTGATGCTTATTGGCCGACACATGCAAATACCACAAGGATAGTAAAGCAAAGATCAACGACATTACCTTGAGATAGAAAAAGCTTCCTCAGCCCACAGATTCATCTCTGTCCTTCTTTCCAGTCTCTCTCTCTCGCTCTCTCTCTCTCTCTCTCTCTCTCTCTCTCTCTCGCTCTCTAACTCTATCTCTCTCTCCCCCTCCTGCACTGAGGTGGTTAGAATACAGCAGGCTACCAAAAGATGGCAATGTTGGAGTGCTGAATTCCAAAGGCGCCTCTCTGTCTCTCTCTTTCGTTTCCTCTCTCCCTCCCTTCTTCAGGTTGACCCTTGATGGAGGGACCTGCCATCCTCCAGCACGTCCTCTCATCCCTCCATTCTGCTCTGTGTTCCTCTGCTAATCTGCTGAGTTATTCCAGTCTGCAGAGATGGCGGCTCCAACTCCAGCGGCCACCTCACAGCCAGGAGCAGGTCTGGCATGAACAGATTAAGAAGAGTCACCGCTTATTTGATATAAGGAAAAAAACTGGAGTAGGAGTATTTGATTCACCACTCTCTGAAAACTTGTGATATTGAGGTTTTGTACTAGATGAAATTTAAATGGTTGTGGTTGTTTTTTTAGCCGGCTGTACAGATGAATTAATATGTTTAATGAACCTGATCTCATAATTTCGAATTCGAACGAGCAAGTTATCTGTTTTTTTAATTTTTTTAAGTATTTTCTTCAAAATTGCTCTATTCCTGCTTGTTGCTTCTTACCCCAACTATATCCACAGAAAAAGTTAACATATTTCTACACCAGTTTTCAATTTTCATTTTAATGCACCTGCATGTGTACTGCAGATATAGCGAGACACACAACAATGCCTTCAACTCCTCTAAAATGTTTTACTTAAGTTCTTCCTCTGCTCTCCTCGCTTATTTGTGATGGGTAATTACTGCCAATAGGAAGGCATTACCATGCATTTTTACGGCAGCCAAATGGACACACAGCAGGATAGCAATTCAGCTGCTATTACCACACTGAACTCCTCCAAAATATGTCTCTCTTAATGGGTTATGGAGCTGCATCCTGCAGGGAAAGGGTTAACCGAACAGAGTCCATCTGCGATAAATTGCCACTCTCAACTAAATTACATCCTTCTGAGCATCTCGCAGAGGTGTTTGGGAGGGAAAAAAAGCCCCCTAAAAGTGTAAAGATGTCACGTTTTTATTAATTGTCATATGAAGTGCTCAGCTTAAGAGAACTGAAAAAATTACTGAGAAGCTTTAAGTTGGGATGCCACTGTTCTCTAATGTGTGTGTGTGTGTGTGTGTGTGTGCAGAGACACTTTTGTGAGCAGTTTGGTGTGTGTATAAAGTGACAGCTTGTTTGTGCTGTGCTGTGTTAGAGTGGTACAGTACAGGAAGTGCACTCATTGTCTGTAGCTGCTCCATGTCTCAGTAGCGTGTGTCACACGTGGCTTATTGCCTGCGAGTGGTTAATATCGGGAGCACTCGGTTCTCAGGATGTTCCCATGCACTCCAAGCTCATGCGTGTGTCACACATCTCCAGTGCTAAATTTTGATTGGCCCACGTGTGAATGTGTTTTGTACGTCTTGATCTTTCTGTGTTTGTGCTCGCACGTGTGTGTGTGTGTGTGTGTGTGTGTGTGTGTGTGTGTAGGCTCAGTTCTGTACCTGCTGCTAATTGCTGTCAGGCTTTTTTTTCTCTCTGAGGCAATGCACACCTGAGGTAGTTGAGGTTTTTTACAGTTCAGATTCAATCTAGTGAACAAAATAAATAGAGATCAATGGTAACGCTTTGCATTACATTTATGGCATTAGTTAACATTAACAAACCCTGAACATCAGTATTAATACATCATAAATAGTGTTAAAGTAATTTACACCTGTATTGACTGATGTTTAAATGTGAATTAAATAATAAACACCTGCATTAACTAATAGTTAACCCATCAATGACTAAAAAAAGTGACAAATGGACAAATATGAGCGAACGCCTTCATTTATGTGTTTTTTGCAGTTTGCAGAAATTATTCAAATAAGTGAGGCTAAATGGTTGGCTCCAGCATTTACACCCACTGACCTGAGTTCAGCTGATTATAAGATTTTGTAATTTAATTGATACTAATTTATGTGGTCTTACTTCCAGTCATGAATGGAATAATCTCTGTTTAAAGCAGGTGGCCATTATTATCAATGAATACAAGTGTTCTTGTGTTTTTTAACATGGTGTATTAATACTAAAGTTCCTGGTTTGTTAACGATAACTCATGCAGTAAATAATGTTAGTTAAGGGCACCTTAAAGCGTAAGGTAAAGAGTTACCAGATCAATATTAATTGAAATAAATGCAAATGACAAAAGATAAAGAAAGAAAGACATCTAAAAATGATTTTTACTTCAGTGAAATGCCATACATTTAGCTGTCTGAATAGCTCAGAGGCAGAACTGGCTCTTTGGCTTCAATCCTGCTGTCTCACATCATGGTGAATTTTCTAGAAACGTCTCTCAGAGTCGAACCCGGAGCCTGGGCATGAGGGAGCGACTGAAATGATGGGGTGTTTACAGTGGGGTAGAACAAGACAGGCCTGTTTCACTGGGGCAGGTCATCATGTCTGAGAAGAGAGAGAGAGAGAGAGAGAGAGAGAGAGGGAGGGAGATAGCACAAGCGAGTGAGAGTCAGGTGGCCTCCAGCCTCAGGCAGACATTGTTTATTGCTTATTGCATTGCTCGGCCCGGCACACTCAAATAAAACAATAGCGTCTAGGGACAGTTCACTCTAAATATTGTTCTACTAGGGAAAAAAAAAAGATGCTCGTATTTCGAGATATCGATGTCGCATTTTTCTTTAACCTGCCCCTGCTCTTGTGTGGAATTCTTTAATATTGTACTGTATAAATTTTCTGCTTTTGAAATCTAGTACAGTGAATTAAAAAATGGTATGAACTGCATATATGTTTTACTCTATTTGTATAGTGACCATCTGTTTTTGTCCTGTAATGGATCAAGACTCCAGCTTTTCTGAATTGAGGGAAACCGTATTTAAATGTATGCTCTGCTCTTTTGACTGCGTAATATTAGTGATTTATAATGTCTGTGCTTTAGAATTCCAGCTATTGGGAGTCTCTCCCTTTCTGGCACTCTCTCCTTCTCTCTCTCTCTCTCTCTCTCTCTCTCTCTCTCTCACAAAACCTAATCCCACAGTTCCTACTCTACCTCTCTCTTATGCCAGTCACATTTTCTAATTAGCTCTCCCCGTGGAGGAAGAAGATGGATTATATTTTAATATCTTGGGCCTAAAATTAGTTTATATTTTAGCAAGTTAGCACTTTGCCGAAGCTGATTTACTCTTGAAGCTGAAAAAATCCGTGAGCTCGCAATTAATCATGCTCCGCTCTTTCTCTTAAAGGAGGAGGAGGAAGGGAAACAAGAGAAATGAAAAAAGAGAGATGTAGGAAAAAAAACCCAAGCAGAGATCAAAGTCAGACGCCGTGATCACAATAGTGTAAACACACAATTCAGATCATTCAGAAATCAGCAGTCCGGCATTGTGCTGAGTGTGACAGTCTGCTCGTGTGATTGTCCTCCCAACTCTCGTTATTAATTACCGCCTACATCTTCAACAAAGCAACTCTGTCCTTGACTAATTATCGACACTGTATGGTTAAACACAACTTGTGTGTGTGTATGCAAGTTTGAAATTCCTTGCCTTTTCTTGTGTTCCCCTGGTTCTTTCACGTGCTACACACTAGCCCTGGTGGTGTTTCTCCCCCCCAGTCAGCCAGGAGTCAGTGGGCCGTTATCCGATTAGAGGCGTCCACAGAGCCTTACACACACCCATCCATCACTCCAGGGGGTTACTGGGATACACTGGCCACAGCAGGCACAATCATGCAAGACGCTGAGGGGCCACGGACACTACACACGCAGGCAACACTACACACTGCGTTCCCATTTTCTGAAAGGGTTAAATGCTGTTAGCCTGGTTATGGAAAGCTCCACACAGCACTTAACAGGGCTAATGCTTTACCGACAACCCTATTGCTGTTCTGTTCATCATAAAGATTTTGCAATCTTCTGTTTCTGTTGATGCCTTGGAAATGCACACCACTGAGCTAAAGGTCACAAGTCGGTTTCATAATACTGAAAGGACAGATTTCTATTTTAAGAAATTGATTTTAAGAATTCACAAGTTAGAATTTTTGATTTTATGAATTCACAAAAATAATTGCTGAGCTTGCTGACATCTTGGAGCCGGAAAGGCGCAGGAAACAAAAAAAAACAAACAAAAAAAAACAAAAAAAGGACCAGTCTGCCACAGTTAGCAAAGGAGAGTTGACCTGAGAAGTCAGTTCCTGAATGTGGTCCAGGCAACTCTGGGGCCTGATACATCCATTTGGTCTGCTGAGGAAAATCAGCCTTGTGGAGCCGACTGTGCCATTGAAACAGAGATGTGAGGAGGTAATCATATGAAAAACCACCAGATACCAAGACCTAGTTAAAGGGTGCAAGGTCATGGTCGTTCCTGGTGGATGAGGATTGCAGAGGAGTGCCTGATTAGTTGGTCTGGAAATTGCTGTCAGGAATAAGGCTGGAGAAAGAGATGAGGAAAAGCTGCTCGTAGGTTGGAGGACGCAGCTGAAAGAGCATCCTGTTGGATATCGAACCAGAGTTAAAGGAATGCTCCAGCATTTTTTTCCAACTCAGTCTTCATCTACTACGTATGTTTCCTTATACTGAGAAAAGAACGAAAAACCTGTTTACTCAGAACTCACTTATAATGGACGTCTAACGACAGTTGTTGAATTCTGTCAATAAACATTTATGTGAAACAATTCTTCAGTCAAAGGTATTTGTAAATTAAGTTCTAAATCTGTAAAATTCATCCTATCAGAGATGGAATTTGTGGTTATGAGTTACCTAAATAGTCAGCGTAGCTCAAAGTAAACAAGGAAGTACCTTAGTTTCTCCCTGATGGCGCATGGATACCACAAAACCTTTGGGAAAGTGTAAGTAACCGGAATTACTTTTTACTCTATTGCTCCAGTGTTGGAAAGTTGGAAATGAAAATTCTCTCATGTATGTTTCATCCTAAACCTTTATTAGAGTGTAAAAGTTATAGTTATAAATTTGCATTCTGTAGTCACATATTTGAAACATTTATGCAATAGCTGCCCTTAGATTTCCATTGTATATAAATTTCAAGTATTTCAAGAATTTTCAAGTTTTCCGTTCTTTTCTCAGTACAGGGAAACATGTCGAAATTCTTTGTACATATGCTGCAGATGTGGTAGATAGAGATTAGACTGAAAAACGTTGGGGTATTCCTTTACACTGGAAGCTAGAAGAAGATGGGTATTGACTTGGCCACCAAACAGGACTGTTACGGTTATTGCTCGAGACACTCGAGAAACTTTGGACACCGTCTGATGCCATACATCTCTGTCTGGTCAAGGCTACAGTCATTAGGTGAAGGAGAGACATTCTGGGATGTGTTTAAATATGTCACTATATCTATATAATTATTTCTATATTCCTCTTCTGGTTTTTAGCGGCATGGCAAACATACACACAGTGGTTATACGACACTTGAGAAAAGTTTTTTGCGCTTCAGTAGACCCTCTGTGCCGCTCCCTGTGTTACTTTTTAAGCCTGTCCTGGTATAGGCCTTCACTGATCTGACTGGTAATACCTAGACTACGGCTCTGGCACTCGTTCACTGTCCCCGACCATACACCAGGGATCAAGAGGATTTCCGTCTCTGTGTGCTGTTCTGTCTATGTCTCTCCTTTCTCTCTCCTCTTTCCCTCTTTCCTCACTCTCTGAGCAGCGAGGCCAGTCTCATATGTGTGTGTGTTGGCCCCTGGGTGAGGGTGGAGGTGTGTCGGGTCTCTGTGCCGCTCCGGCTTCATTAATCATCAGCGGCAGGCTTAGTGGCGACCCCCTCCCTTCTCCTTCTCTTCTCCTCCTCCTCCTAGTCCTCCTCCTCCTCCTCAGCCCCCCGGATTACCCCGGTCTGCTGCTGAAATGTCAGCCCAAATCTGAGTCTTGATGCAGATAATCATTTCAATAATATTTCTCCATTTGTGGCCCCCGTGCCGAGGGAATAGCGCTTGCTCCTCTGTCAGGTAGCGGCAGGCTGCAGTTGGTGAGGGGGAAAAGCTTGACTCGGAGCCAGATGGCTTAGTCCCGCTCTCAGCATATGTTCAACAAGCTCACGCGCTAACACAGTTTTTATTAATTTGAGCGTGAGAGAGAGATGCATATATATTTACCTGAACCTCTCTCTCCCACCCGACCACCACCATCACTTCCTCTTCCTATAATCCCCCCCCCGGAGCCTGTAGGCAGGGAGTGTGCCAGCGAGGACGAGCGCCAGCGGGAATCGATGCGGCTGGAGTGGGCTTAAGTCGCTTTATATGATGCTTATTACAAATGTCAAGTCATCCGGCGTGTGCGCGAGAGTAGCGGAGTGGAGTTTGATTTGAAATCAACACACCTGGTTTATATGGATGATTATTAAACGTGAACTAATGGCTCCCAGCAGGTTTTTTGCATCCAGATTTGAATATTAAATGCTGCTGGTTGGGTGATTATTACCGAATGAGCTAAACTGACATTTATTGAGTCGGAAAAGTGCTACGGGGTCTTACACATCTTGGGGTAAATTGTGTTACTTTATTTACTGCTTGGACTTGGAGGAAGCATATTTCCGTTGTTGAGAATGTGGTTGTTATCTTGAATTTAATTTCTTTTAATAGAAACTTTTTTCCTCCCTTTTCTCTGTTCCACATGATCCAGGTGAGCTCTTCTTCTTCTTCTTCTTCTTCTTCCTGTGACTTATGCTTTTCAGTTGAGGGGGGAAGGAGGAGGTAAAATGTCAATAGAGATAGTGAGTGAGAGAGGGAAGGCTTGGCTAATTAGCACCCATTTAGATTTTATGATAGCTGGGAGATGGGCTGCACTGACAGAGAGCAGTCTAGTTACATATTGTTGCAGCCTGAGGGAACCGTAGGAAAATGCAGATTTATTGGACCTATCATACCAGCATATTTCATTTGCCATTATGAGGTGCCGTGCCCGATGATGCCCGGTTATTTATTGCAGATGAAATTGGGAGAGCTGGGAGGAGCACGGAGGTGTCTGATCTTTTTGATATTAACTGTTTAAGATATGCTTAAAAAAGATTCTGCATGATAATACATTGTCCTATAACATGTTTTCCCTTTACAATTATTTGACACATTTTTAAATCAATCAGTTGGTAAACACACAATCATTTTTGTTTTCTGTTTTCGCAACATATTATTTGGGGTCTGCAATATGTCTCCTTGATCATCTCAAATATCACACATAAGGCATTTAAAAACAACAACTTTGATCTAATAATCTTTGATAATCTTTGATCTAAAATTTGATCTTTGATAATCTTTGATCTAAAATTAACCCCATTATTATGCATTACAAATAGTTTATGTGTATGCCCTATTGCACAGTAATATCAGTTATCATTTGTCATGAGTTGGGATGAGTATCAGTCCCATTTTCTCATTTTTTATATTATACTATCAGAGCTTTAAATATTGGCCAATACTAATCTGACACTGATCTATATTGACATCCTTGCGGTAACCTAGTCTGCAAGGTGCGCAAGCTTACTAAGTTAGGCAAGTTGTGTGAAACATCACAGACATGATGACAATTTGTGTCCTGTGGTCAAGTATGAGATCCATGTCAGTCAACATCAAACATCTCTACAGCATGGATAAAAAATTTGTCAGTGGACCGAATCAGAAAATATGATAAATATGATCCCATACCAATGCAGTGTTTCAGGCCAATATAAGCCTGATAGGATACTCAGTATCAGATAGGATCCTTTCTAGTCATCTAAATCAAATGTTATGTTGCTACCAACTGATGCAAACTTTATTGGTTTTCTTAACATTGGACCAGCAGGCAGAGGGAGAGGGAGGAATAAGAGAGTGTGAAACAGAATAAAAAAAGAAATAAGAGATTCACTCTTTTTCTCAGTGTGTGTATATATTTGTGTGTGTCGTTGTTTCTGCCTATTTAGCTATATACAGCTAAAATCTCACTGACAAATGCTGCACATCTAAAGAGGGGTTTGTATTGTACTAGTATTGAATCACAGTGATCTGCATCTCTCTGTTATCCAGTCTGGATGAGTTGTGCTTATTATTCTATTGCTGCTGACAAAAAAACAACAACAACTAAAGATGACTAGCTGAAAACAGCTAAAGACATGACCTCTGTTGTCTTTTTATTTTAAAATCGCTTCCTGTCATTTCCCTTTCCCCTTTCCTCCCCAGCCGCTAATACACTCCTGCGTTTGGCTCCATGTCTGCTTCTGTGTGTTAGGTAATGTTTGTTTACTACATCCCTTAAACCCTTGGATGTTGGTATTTATCCTATTTACACATCAATATTACTCGGCCATAAGGACCAAAGGAGTGGCATTTAGGTGCTTGTACGTGCTGGTATTAAAAATGTACTCGGAGTGTGTGGGGAGTGTGTTAGGGGAATAGCTGGAGCCCTGGACTCCTATTACCCAGAATAAAAGTGTCAGCCACCTTAATTACATTCATGCCTAACCTGCGTTGCTTTTACTGCCTGCTCTATTGCAGTGGCAGCACTGGAAAACTTTCCATCACGCTGTGTAAAAAAGCGTGTGTCAGAGCGGCAGTGTGAATACTGCAAGAGGCACAACTGCTTTCTGTCTAGTGGTTTCATTATCGGGATTCTTATTGGACTTGGGTGTTTTTTGCTGGACCTTTTTGGCTGGAATGGCATGAGTACAATTTATTTTAGTTAATTTTAGTTATGTTCTGATCTTAAACAAGTTGTATTATTGTTTTTTTTCCTTTCTGTTGTATTTTACAGTCATGTCGCCTCCACACTAAAATTTCTTAGGGCTGACTAGTTTGTACTCTACTTATTATTAGTAAGAGTTTAACCATTTTTTTTTCTGTACATTTTTATACACATTAGCAATTGCACAAATCAGGCATCCAAATATATATTTTCCTAGTCATACACATATACCACATGAAGACATAAGCCAGGTTTCCATCCTAGAGTATGTATGCGAAAAATGTTTTAGCTAACCTGATTTCATGATAATTTTGTACGAATTTGAACAAACAAAGGCAAGGTGGTTGGATTTTGCTCAATTTCGTATCAATGAAGTCCCTTTCCCTAATCTTAACCATTGTAACTTTTCATACAAATTGAGTCATGCAAATTGTTATGAATCTACACGTGTGAGAGCCTGTTGGTTTTAGCGCTTTGAAATGTTTGCTAATGGAGATGGAAACAGCGATTATTGGTAATATTTCACAAATATCAACAAAGCCTTTTTTTCCGTTGACTTAATGTTGTCGATATGTAAAATGTTGCAAAAAACTAGAGTGGAAATATTTTTTTACTGGAAAAACACTAGATTTATGCATAAAGGTAGTGACATTTGAAAGAAGGCAGAACGGTACTGAGGAGGAAACAAGAACCTTTCTTAAGGTTCTGCTTTACTTCCGGAAAATAACATGGGATATTTAATGGGAAACTATGGCACATCAAAAGGGCAGTTTCTTGGAGTTTCACTTTATCCATTGCTTTGCTTTTGTGCCGTCATCTTTAAATCTTGTTAGGTAAGACAGAAGAATGATAAGAAACTGGCCAATATGAATCAGTTCTCCATATATTCTGTCTATTCTGTCTGTTCTGTTTGTCACCCTTATATGTAGGCAAAGTAAAATTCAGGAAAGCCAAACATGCACAAATTGCGATATACATGACATTCCTGATATGTTTTTTCAATAAAGCAAAACATATGCAACAGCAGTTTTCTGCTAAAAATGACATCATTACATAATTTCTTTCACAAAAAGTCCATTTAATGGGAATTTTTAAAAAATGCATTTCCATGTTATCGCTCGCATTATGTGCACACAGTCGATCACTACTCTTGAGTTCGAATGCTGCACCATTTCATCCATAATGTCTAATGTGATTATGATGGAGTCAGGACGGGAGGAGCAGGGAGAGGGTCGGTGTCCACCCTTCTCTCCCACGCAGTCTCCTCGGCCGAGGATGGATGCTTTAACCGAGGAACGTCTTGACCTTCGGAGCCGCGGATCCGCTCCTGTTTATTCCTGGATATGGATCAGCGCTTGGAATACGTCTACATCCTCTCAGGCAATTTCACACAGCGGAGGAGAGCGTGGGTGGCACAACAAGAGCCATCCCTCACACTGCTCTTGCTCATCTGCCGTCCAGTGACGCACGCACACATACACTCACGCATGGAGTACAGGGGACCAGTGGCCTAGTGACAAGATCGACAGTCCGTTAGATGGGGAGAGAAAAAAAGGAAAAGAGAGGAGAACTAGGGGATCGGTCAGTCAGTAAATCTTTGCTTTTCCCTTTCTAAGCCAGAGGTTACCATTGCATGTTCTCCTCAGCTCCTTCTCTACCTGACACTAGTTTCCTTTTGAAAGTTGTACAAAAAGTGCTACATGGTAATTCTTCAAAAATCTCCAGCTGTTTTTTCAATTATCTTTGCAGCTCAGTGCTGACTGGCCACACGGCACAACATTACCAGGCTAAACACGTGTTTTTGAAGCCCCCATGTGTGATCGTGTCAGACCCCGAACCCTGCTAAAAATAAAGGATTCTTCCTGAGAGTGAAGGCAAATGCACTCAGGTGAATTATCCTCACAGTAATTAATTTGTTTTAATGGCTTCGATCATGACAACCACGTTTGCCATAAACACTATTTATGATGGGCATTATGCTTTTCTCCGTGCATACCCCTGATATTCCTGCGACCAGCCGTCTCCTGTAGATAAATGCTACATGCTTTTGCCACTCTAATTAGAAAAAGAAGAGTGGAGCCGAGCCATCCTCCTCTGTTCGTGCTGCTGCAGCCCTCGCAGTCAAACGCCACAATCAAACTTCACTTACTGATCTCCCGCTTCAAACCGGAGCGGCTCCCGTCGCAAAAGCAGTCTTCCAACTTCATGCACAATTGACCAAATTACTCCATGTTCGCTCTCTATTTCTTTTTTTTCTCCTTCCCGCTTTGTGTAGTAGTCAGACTTTGCCGCACAGTTAATTAACGTTCATGGTTTTAATTAAAGTTATAGACCGCGGAAACCTCACACCACTTTGTCTTCCCAGACAAACTCCCACCATTGTGACGTTCTCCATTCATACTTTCCTTAACAAGACGGAGAATTTCACCATCTCCGGGCCGTCCAGGCACAGGGCTTAGCCAATTACAGGATGTTAATATGGGCTATAGACTGACCTTCTCCTGGTGTTCCTAGGTGTGACCCACTCATAAAGACCCAGCGTGTCCCATGCCTTGGCTGGCGCGTCGGCTCTCTTTTTCAGTCAAGGGAACTTTATGAGGATTGATATGAAAGGAACAGGGGCTGCGGGGACATCGCTCAAGAGCGTCTTGTGCTCTTCAGAGAGGAGCAGTGCTCTGTTTGCTTTGATTCTGTTCAGGCCACTGCTGAGGCACAAGGGTCGGAGATTGCACACCATCACCCCTTTGTTAGTAATCACTCCCCAGATCTTACACACACACGCACACATGCACACGCACTCGCACACACACACACACACACACACACACACACACACACACACTCTCACTCACACACACACACACTCTCACACACACACGCACACACACACACACTCTCACACACACACACTCACACACACACACACACACTCTCTCACACACACGCACATACGCGCACACACACACACACGCACACACTCTCACACACACACACACACTCTCACAAACACACACTCACACGCGCACACGCACACACACCACACACACACATACGCGCACACGCACACACACGCGCACACACACACGCACACTCTCACACACACACACGCACACGCACACACACCACACACACACACATACGCACACACACACACACACACACACACACACTGAATGGAGGCTTATCTACGCCACGCCGATCACACACTTCAGATTATTTAGGGAGAATTAAAGCTCATCAACTCTCTCCTCCTCTCAGCGGATTTTAAGTGTCCACTTGAAAGTGCGCACTCCGCTGAAACAGCTCATCAGCAAGACAGAAATTAAAACCGAAATGACTTTACACTGAGCAAAGCGTCACAGACTGAACACACACTACAATTAACATCAACCAAGTTTACTAAAGAGACACTATCACACCGCAACAAACAGTGTGATAGACAGATAGATAGACAG
>JAOUQW010000046.1:18435090-18447913 GCA_028565825.1 Olivaichthys viedmensis | reverse complement strand
GCGCTGTATCATGGCTGACCCTGCGCTCTGACCCCAGCTTACCAACATGCTGGGATATGCGAAGAATCAATTTTACTATACTGTACTGTACTTGTATATGTGACAATAAAGGAGCATTCTATTCTAGTATCACAAATAATTTTTTTAACAATTGAAACCGTGTTGCCAGGGGCTTTAAGGAGGCAGATTACAAGGCTAGCTTGATAACAGCTTTATTTAAATATGATGAAAGGCTAAAATTTGTCTGGCTGAAATAAAGCACTATAGGCTAGACTGAGTCTGACTGAGTTCTTGGCTATATGCCACATGTTTGCACTTGTTTGAAAATAGACATTTTGAAATCAAACAGTAAAAAGGTTGCATCCATTTGTTTTTAAAATTAATATAAGCATGCTAGCTCGGAGAACACTGCACTCATTATACAGTGCAGGGTCTGTTCTGAATGTTTTTTTTTCCTTCTGTATACCCCAGCAGTTTGAGACCAAAATAACATTTTCATATCTGGATATTTCTATGCATGCTGTACCAACTTGAACAGCGTGTTCTGTTTTCAATTCACGTATTGAGTTTACAGTAAAAAAAAAGAAAAAAGATCTCCGTCAAAAAACATGACTGTAGCATATTGCATATCAATCCATTTTCTGACGGATGCCAAAAATGACCTTGTGAAAGCGGCCTAACGCTTCCACTCCAAAAACAAAGCAGTGGCATCATTTGGACTGTTAGGTAGCTTCTTCCTTTAGTCATTATGGCAGATTTGAAGGACAGGAGGAAACGGGGGTGGGGGGGCAGCAATTTTAGTGTCTTAGCACTCGTCACTCAAACCCCCAACACATACACACTCGCACGGACAGATATAAGTAAGATTTAACACTGATCAGCCACTTCGCCTTGTCCATTATATCCGGCAGTGGGAAATGACAGGAGGAAATCATCTCTGTAATCCGGTAGATGAGCCTCTTTTTTGTTTGCACCCAGTGTAGCAGAAGGAGCAGCAGGAGATCATATGTTTCTGCTCAGGTACTCTATTATAGGCGCTCACACCTTCCCTCACGCCTCTGACGGATCCGAACAGAAAAGACACATCCAGCCGTTTGAAATGCAATTGCTGGAATTATTGTAGGATTAGAACGACTGCGGCTGTAAGTGCCCTGGCGGTGACTGTGATTAGTGAGAAGAAGAAAAAAAAGAGTCTACCCGGCCCTTCATGGATTCTGCTTTTGAGCATCTTTGACTGTTCGTATCATTTCAAGTGTTATAATTCATTAAATGGAGCTTAATGACACATTAGGAAAGTATGGTAATCCTTTACAAATGAATGCATAGTCAGTTCATGCATACCTAATTCAGCGAGGATCCCCCAGATGTGCCATTTTTATTTATTATGCTGTTTCACAACGCAAGTCAGACTCGTGAAGTCTCTGTAAAACACTTGTCAGGCTGTTCTGAAATGTGAGCACTCCAGGACTGGTAATGACGCCATAATAGGACTCTATTAGCTGCTGATTTTTCAGATTTTTTTTGCATGCCTAATAATGATGGTAATTGAATGATACTAATTTTATAGAGAAACGAAAGCAGCAGCAGTGGAGCTGCAACCTGTGTTTCCAGATGCTGGCCTGAGAACAATCACGTGAAACACCTACACCATCTGGGGATTCCCCTTCCAGGCAGAGCTGGGCGATTATGCGGCTACGTATCTTTAAGGCTTTCCTCTGATTACACAACCAGCCTTGTTTCAAACGGCCCGTTTTGTGTCTCAGTTTCAGTCTCAGGCGTGTGAGCAAGCTAGCAGCAAGGCCCAGCTTGTTAAGCAGCTTGTTGGCAGCTAGCTCTGATGATTATTATTAACTTCCAGTTCATTTAGTAGCTCTAATGCTAATTTCAACTTTGGAAATTAAAATAAATAAGGTCATTAACATGTGTGCGGAGGGAATTTGCATATCTCACAGGTGTACCTCTCTCCGAGTGTTACGTTGCGAAATGTTCCACTAGTCAAATCAGTCAACACTGAAAGAAACAAAGCTGCAAGAGCCGCGTTCATTTAGACCGCACGAAAAATCTGCACCCAGCACAAAAAATCATGCAAATGAAGGTGCAGTTCTCGATTGGGAGACACAGCATTTAGGTGACATTAATCAAAGCCAAACAGGCAGACAAAGGTGAGAGCAATCCCAGCACTCTTCAGCACGGCCAAAGCGAATGCAGCTATCTATCTCCCAGCTCAACCTGCTATTCTGCCACAAGGCTGCATGAGCATACTAGAGCTGCTAAGAAGAAATTTGTTATGTTAATTAGTTATTAGAAATATGTGTAGAGTTAGATTTCTCTACACATATCATCCAGTGCAGGGAGATTCCATCATGCATAACAGCATCTGGATCTCAGTGGTAGCTTTCCAGTTGTTTAATCACATGCAATAATATGTAAATAATATGCAAATGCAGATAATTACCTCTTGGTATAGTTTAATACACAGATAAACCCATATGTTCTTACACTTGAAAATTCATAACCAGTAGCGCAACTCAATTTGTATGAAAAGTTTGGAAAGTTAAGGATAGGGGTTAGGATAGGAGTTAGGCATCATACCTTTTCTTACGACATCCTTTGAATGAAATCAAACCTGATCGAATGAGAAATTTATACGAATTTGATCAAGCAAAGGCAATGTGGTTGGATTTCAATCAAATTTCACATTAATGAAGTACGAGCACCAAAGGTACAAGCACCAACCCCGTCCCTAACACCACACCATAGTAACTTTTCATATGAATTGAGTTGGACAAATGAATACAAATTTGCAAGTGGGATACCATGTTGATGAAACTGAACGAAATCCAACCACATCGCTCTTGTTTGTTCAAATTTGTACAAATATTTTAACTAATACACTCAAACTTGGCAGAATAGAACTGAAATATAACCATACTTTTTGCGAATTGTGGAGAAAACTGTTGGCAAAATGTTAAAATGATGATTACCGTATAATTACACAGTACACCGTATAGTATATATTTTTTTAGTACTATAAAATGTTATGGTGCGAAAAAAAATGAAAAAAGACATTAGGGTGTTCACAAACGTTAGAAAACCAAAATATGACAATGAATGTAGACAGGCCTATTTTCAGTTTCATTGTCAATTAAAGTTAACCTAAAACCACGAGTGTTTAGAGAGAGGCTGAGTGACAGCACTGATAACTGAGTTTGATCCAAGTCATCAATCATCATTTTCTTCACAACACACATCCCAGAGCTGGCGTTTTTTTTTTTTCTTGAACAAAATAAACCATACGTCTTACAATGCAAACACTGTGCTGAGGTTCAAACATGGCTTGATCTGGGAAAAGTAACACGACTAAAGCTGTAAGCTCTGACAGTGTGTCGAACAGACAGTAAGGGGCGACGTGCTGCTCATAGCGGTGTGTCCACAACAACATCTTCTCAATCTGTCCGACAGAGCGATGAAGAGTGAATCACTGCACACGCCTCTCTCTCGCTCAGCCTCTGTTCTCCCCCTCCACGTGGCCACGACCACAAACCGACACCATAACAAAGGGTGTTTATGGGGGGAGCGGAGAGAGAGTGCGGCGAGGGCGGCGGAGCAGAAAGGGCTTGGTGGCGATCAGACCTTCTCCCACCTTTCGTTGGCGACGCCGCGCATTGAAATGCAAATTCCCAGCCAGGGTTCCCACCCCGCGTGCCACTCACAAATTGAAAAGCAGTTTTTATCTATGCAAATGCAAGCACGGTAATTGAAGTTAATCAATCAATGCTAGCTTTCACTAAAACCTTGAACATGATTGAATAAAGTAATTATCATTCAGGGGGGAATGATGAAGTTGTAGACAGCATGAACCTTATTAAAGAAGGATTTTTAGTCACAACGGCTTAATTTAGCCGGCATTCCTTCGCCTCTTCTCCCCTTCTCTCTTCTCTCCCTTCTTCTTCTGGTATGCTTCATTCTCGTTCTCTCTGTCTCTGTCCCACTCTTTTCTCAATGCAGCGCACAGTAGTGGTGTAATGAAGAATTATGATAGTGCTTCCATTGCATGGCCCTACCAAATGCTCATTTGGTGGTGTGTGTGTGTGTGTGTGTGTGTGTGTGTGTGTTTTAAAAAAAAAACTCTTAAGAAGGAAACGTTGAATCAAGAATATGTTGAATATTTTGACTGGAATATTCTATAGAAAAAATTTACATGACCGTTCAGAAATATAATTTGTCATCAAATCAAAATCAACTCATGAAGTGTGTTCAATTTCCTTATTATAATAGGTGATATAAAAGGTGACCTCAATTAAATCTCAACCTGTCAAATATTTGCTTAGTGACACCTGCACTAGATGACTTGTAAACCGACACCCTTTAAGCTTGGTTAAAACCTCACCCCAGATGTATCTGCGCCTCTAGGCTAAGATGACACAGCTACATTGCTTCTGATTTGGGGCTGTGAGAGAGAGACGTCTGTGTCAACAGACTCCGAGATGCTTCGGCTGCCTCCCGTCGGCAGTAATTGAGCTCTTCCTCACCTAGTTCCTCCAGTTCCTTGGCTACCTGGCTGCCGTCTCCTCCATCCCTGGCCCTGGCCTTGTGCCTCTGGCTAGGTTCAGTTAAAGACCCGGCTCTGTGCTTTGTCACTCGATTTAATATGCACCCTACATAATTATGCAGGATTCACAGTGCTATCAAACTGCAATTCAAATTAGTTCAGGATTAAAGGCACAGAACAGTACTGCTGCTTTAATTGCATTGTACTGCGGTGATCACATTCAAATACCCATTACTCATTGCCTCTGTGGAGCAATAAGTCAGAGGGATTAATACGCAGGCAGGTGACAGGGCCAGGCCATTAAAAGGCAGTTATGCAGAAAGCATGGCTGGGTTTTATTCACGTTAATGAAATCAGCGGAATGAAACTGTAATAGATTTATCAAAGCTCCGATGGATTTGCAGTAAATCAGTTTGATTCAGGCAATCAAACTGGACAATAGAGATAGTTTTCAGTGGCGGGCGGCGGGCGTCTCGCACGGCCGTGTGAGAGGAGCTGATATTCTTCTCTGGGAGGATTTGGGGAGCGCTAGGCCCTATTCCCAGAGCTCAGTGGCTCATTTCAGACGGCTAAACGCCACCAGTGCGCATGCTGATAAAACGTAGCGGCTTCCAGTTCAACGTCATATTTGTCTCCCCCTTCAATTTGCTTCATCACTTTTCCCTCACAGCTCTTTCTCTCTTTTTCTGTTTCTCTGTCTTTCTCTCTTTCTACCCCTCCATCTACTCTTTGCCAATTGTTTCCCTCTTTCATTTTTCCTCACATCATCAGGCGCTTGGCTGGAGAAGATGTCTAAAGGGTTAAATGAATGTGTTCAGGGATCCAAACTTCTATCCCCTCATCCTTAATGAAACTGCAGTAGCAAGTAGGGCACACCAAATCTGCCATTTGAAGGCCAATAGGGGTGTATTAATTAAACAAGCTTGAACGTATTGGTAACAAATCAAATGTAGTTGTTTTGTGTGTTATTTTATTGAACGTTTTGTGTATTGAATGTGTATGAATTTCTCATGAGAAGATAAGATAAGACTTACTTTATCCACAATCTACAACAGGATCTCATGAGAAATTTGTATAAATTGAATGAACAAGGGCAATGTAGTCAGATTTTGTTTGATTTCATACGTAAGTCATAAGAAGAAGTACAAACGCTAAACCTACCTCTAACCCTAACCTTAACCATTGTATCTTTGTTCAACTTGAGTGCGAATTGTTACGAATTTGTGAGACCATGTTGCACTACACCAATCACAACAAGCGTCAGAAACAAAGATTGTGCCATGTAGTCTGAAATCTAACTTAATTACATTTTTTTTTTTTTTTTACATTTAATTAGCAGGCTAATCAAAATGCTGTTGATGTAAAGACCTTGCAGAAATTTGTGCCAAGCCAACTTAAACACTCTTAGAACAAAAGGGTTCTTCAAGACTCCTTCAAGGGTTCTTAGCTTCCTAAATGAGTTCGACATGGAACCCTTGGAAGGGAAACCTTTTGTTGTAGGGTTCTACATAGAATCTTTAATGTGCTTCCCCAGAGGGGAAAACACCTTATGGGTTAAGACTGTACTGCAGTACATCCTGGGCCGTGTCAATATCAGCATTATAAATCTGCTGCACAATACAGACTGAACTGGTAAAACTGTGAAAACAGCCAAAGTTCCACCAGCCTGGTTTTAATTGTTGGTGCTTCCACTATGCTGTTAGAGCACCAACAATTAAAACCAGGCTGGTGGGACTTTGGCTATTTTCACACTTATACAATATACTGTATATGTATTTGTAGCCTATATATACTGTATATTATATACACACTAAATACCTTCCCCATACAGGGCATTTGAATTAGCACATAACACTGTTGACCAGCATGTCCTTTACTTCTTCCAAATCGCCATTACCTTTTTTTCCCCCTCTTGTTCTTCTGACCAAACTGGTTAAATGACCTGAACTCAAATGACATTAGTTTTCAATGTGTTCTTAATGAGTCGTCTACTGTATAGTATAAATTCCAATTATACCCAATTAACCCTCAATCAGTAGCACCTCGTCTGATATGTTTCTTTTTTTTCCTTCCCTTCTTATTTTATGGTTCAGTGCTGCCTAAACCATTGATTAGGCTGAGTGAGCACCATTACTAAATGACCACCTTACCGAGAAGATGGAGCCTCTTAGTCCTAATGGAGAGGGCAGGCTATTATACTACTTCTCTCTCTCTCTTTCTCTCTCTCTCTCTCTCTCTCTCTCTCTCTCTCTCTCTTTGCCAGTATCAACTTTTTATATTAAATCCTTCCAAGCTCGCCTGGCTCCATTTTGACTTTGGCCCCAGAGAATGTTAAGTAGAAGTCTTCCAAGCGTGGACAAAATCCTATTATTTTATAATTACTGGGCATTTATTTTAGCTTTGGACACTTCATTGGGCATGCATGAGTGTACACAACACTGCTTAGAAGGCCAGTTAATGAAGATCTTCCCGCCCCACGTTAGTATGGTATAGAGGGCTGCACTGAACATCATGCATGTTCTTAACATGTGTTTTACACAGAATAGATAAGTTAGTGCTCTGCAGTAATAAAGACCCACAGGAGACCTAGTTGTGCCCTATGCATTTAGTAATTATACGTTTGCTTGCTGTCTCCACAGACTTATGAAAGAGCTGTTGAAGAGTTGGATATACAGTATGTGGTTTTTGTTTGAGGCTGTTAAGGAGAGAAAAGCAAGGATTGAAGTACTAGCTTTAATCATAATATGTTTGGAATTTTAAAAAATATATGTTTCGAAAAAAGTTTTATCTAATCTTTCAGAATTGTAGTGCACATCAACATCCTCAATTCTCTTTCCATTTAGTCCAGAGAAAGATGACCCAATCAAGACGGTGGTAGTATGAATCAGTAAACACGTTCCTCCAGAGCTCCAGCTGACGTAACTTTTGGACCTTGACTCCAGAATTTCTGTCTCCTTGTTCTTCCCTGTTATACTTTTTGTTCACCAGAGATAAATAACAAATATTTCACCTTTTATTTGTTATTACTTTACAGGATGATAGACCACTGAAAGCCATTGTTCACTCTTTTTGTATGTTTAAAAAAAGAAAGAATCCATGACAATTAAATGTTTAATTTTTTTTCAATGATTCAAACTCTTTTACGCATGATTTCTCACATTGCACAACACAGAAAATGGGGAATCTGGTTAAAAGCACTGGGCCAAGCCTATTTAATCATTATTAACTCAATGCAAACCATCTGAGATGGATTGCCCAAGTCTTAAGATGATTCATTAGCAAAGGATGACAATAATATCTTTTAGAAATATTTCCAAGCCATGAAATTGAAACTGTCTTTTCCTATCGCTGCCAAACACAATGTGCGTGTGAGCTATTTCCTTAACTCCATAAGAAACTAATTGTGTTATTTATAGAGGGAGTGAAATTAAGCAGGCTTAAAAGCCAGCGCCAGAGATTCATGCTTTCAATTCACACCGGCCCCCCAATGCCGGCCACATTAAATAGGTTCCCTTATTACTCCATAAACGAGTGCAGCTCCTCGCACAAACCACAAGCGATAAATTAAGAGTAATAAAAACACCGAGTGCAGAGACAGATAGAGAAATTAAAAGCCAGCTTCTAACGCATTACTTAGTCAACATTCAGTACAATAAAATCAAGTAAGACAATCACGCTCCTTTGCAGCCAATCAGACGCAAATACGGCGCCGACGATTAGAATATTCAAAAATGCTTACAGCTGATTTGTATCTCATTTGACTGTAAGTAAATTAATCTAATAAATATTAGCACTTTTAGCAGTCCATTTCCAAAAGGCATAAAATAGGGACGTAAAAGTGGACGTGTGAAAAAATTAAACAGTTTTCCAATTAGGCCTTGCAGTGGACGAGGCAGCCGCAATTCTACAGGGCAACTAAACTGTGGGGCCAGCCAGAGACAGCACCATATCCACATTACTGTGCACAATAACAACTGCAGTAAGTTATCAGTTAGTGTTCATTGGCCTGTGAGATCTTCCACAACAGAAGATTTGCATTGAGAATTTCCCATGAGGACATATATAATGCACTGAGCAGCAAGTTTTTGTCATTGTTTGCTTTACATCGTTATAGCAAAGCAACAAAGAGTTCATAAAAATATAAATATAGAGTATATAAATAATCCAACCATAAGTAAAATGCACATCTGAAGTGTTAAACGGAAAGGAGATATGGAGTGGAGCTGTGGTATGATCTTGAATCAGTCTTTTGAAGGGCCTAATTTTTTATTTTTTAAAAATTTGTCACAACTTTAATTGTATTAAAGCAAGAACTGAAGGCAGGAGAAAATCTTCAGTTTGTCTGCAATGTCCATGTGCGTGATTATCATGCTAATACACGTACAGCTTTTGTACTGTGCTGGTTATAAATCTATAATTAAGTCCATAATGAGGATAGCTATGCTTTCTCGCTTTCTCTTTCTCCCCTTGCTTTCTCTGTCCCTCCTTTTCTGTCTTTTTGCCACTCTGTTTCACTTCTTTTAATCTCCACTAATGATCATTTAATTATGTGCATAAAACAAACATACATTAAGTATAAATTGGCTCTAATTGCAGCTTTGGCCCCATGCTACGTTTGGTGTTCTTAATAAGTTCCTTCTCACATTAAGATAGCAAGAATACATTGCTGCAAGTGTGAAGGTAGCGAGGTGGTAGTCTGCTATCGGTTGTTAGTAACAAATTTAAATAATTGGTTATTACTATTTTATATACACACAAACATTGTTAGCAGGGCCAAAAGAGAGTCTTGCATTATTCATGTTGTGCCACAGTTAGTAGTAAGGTGAACAGTAAATGATTAGATTACCAGCAGTTAATGCACGGCGCAATAACAAGAGTAATTCATTACAATGCACAATGATGGGAAATACAGATCTAAACTGAATTGGCATAATATTCCTCCGATGTTCTGAAAATTATTCCAACGATGGGACTGTATTTACCATGTTACCATCATCTTAATTATTTAAAATGAGCATTTCCTCCCAAATTTTATGATAACCATGTCATGCTTTTGTGGAAACAGGGTCACTCTTTTGTAAATACTATCTATCAGACACAATAGCTTATTTTTAATCTATGACACCCCACCCCCTCCACCACCTGCCCTCACTTCTATTCAGATCTTGTTATGTAATTGAACACTGGGAGCCTGATTTTGGCACCGACAATACCGGCTCATTGGGTTAATGAGAATGCAGGAAGTCGTCAGAGTGGGAGAATGTCATTAGCCTTTCACACCTCTGCCAAAACGCACTAAGGGCCAGAGCCTGATGCTCGCAGCCCCAGTTTCAGTTAACCTGCTTTTCTTGATTACTGCTACAGCTGGCTGAATGGCGAGGAGGTATCCATTAGGCATCCTGTTTGCTGCTCTCTGGCAAATCAGCGAGACCTCAGCCGTCTGTTTATATGGTTACAGGGTTCACATCCCACCAGTGCTAACTTTAATTCATTGTGAGCCATGTTACTGCTTTCGGTCCCTGACACGCCAAGCCGACTGTTGGCTGTTGGACTCCGTCAAGCAGTGGTGGCTGTCTGTCACCTTTCATTTTTGCACTGGTTGTACTGGTTGGCCCTTGTCAGCAAGTTGAATCAGTGTTGGAGGATGGCGGGCGAAAGAGTTCTCTGATTGGCTGTTCAGCCAAACAAATCAGTGCAGGAGAAGAAAAAGGGAAGTAAAACAAAGAAAGAAAACAACACTCTCAGAAGGGCCAAGGGTTCTTAGCTTCCTAAAGGGGTTCTACTTAGAACTCTCTGTTATAGGGAAACACTTGGTTGTAGGGTTCTAAATAGAGCCTCTAAATATTCCCCCAGAAGAACAAACCAAAAACCTTCAAGGGTTCCACATTGTAACTTGTGTAGCTAACAATATTTTGGTATCAAAATAGCTAAGCAGATCATTTACATTTCGAGCAGGCCATTTAAACAGTTTTACATTGTCATGAAAATGGTAACATGCTAGGCTAGTTTGTTTGGCTACATCCTAAACCACATACTATCACACTAAATAGTATATCAATAGATATGATACTGGTAGGTGGTGTACTATTTTTACATACTCTTTAGTACAGTAGTATGTGATTTGGGACATGATTTTTCTTTAAAAAAATAAAAAATATATATATGAATACAGACCACTGCCACCTCCTGGTATGGGATGTTATTTTATTTTACGTAGGTGAAAACGTATGTGCATATCGACTGTCAGGTCATCTTTATGGTATGTTTGAGTGCAATTTTTTATAGAAGACGTAAAGCGACAGAAGGCGATCATCAGTCCGCCATGGTTGGCTGGTTCTCTGATGTCAACTTGGTACATCAAGGACCTTAAGTTAGACCATGCATGAAGCTGTAGTCATTTTCTTTAAGACTCCTACAAGATTAATGGTAAATTGGCAAAAGCTGTGTGGTGCAATGTGGTAAGATTAGTGGTCCATCCCTCCAACCCTCAATCTTATTATTGTTATTGTCCCCGCTTTCAACCTAGACCATAGCCCCTTCAGCAGGGACTTAACAAGTGGGGGTAAAGATTTATGGTCAGGAAATATTCCACTTTTCTATGTTCAACTCCACTCTCTGAATTTTCAGTGATGTAATTTTACCATAGAAAATATCAGAATAATCAGAGACTTGGTGAATCACAGCATCAGGGGGCAGGCGGGACCCCCATAAGCCCGGGACCATGTGTAAAGTACATAGATGAAAAGCAAGAGTTTTTCAGGGCAAGAGGTTGGAGAGCAAGCTCTTCACTAAAGAGCTTAATAAGAGTGTGTAATGAAAGCTGTGTGTGGTTTGCGTGTGTTTGGGGCTGTAAGGGACAGCTGAAGGCCCCCCACACACAGCAGGCGTATCGCAGCAAGGCTCTATGGGTCTATCTCTGGAGGCACAATTAGCATTTCCTCGGGTGCGAGCCTGTTTGTTTAGGTTGACACAGTGAAGAAAGGGCTGACATTGACCAGAGCCTTCCGCTTTAATGTGTCCCATGTTCTGCATTTATCACTGTCACATTGCTGGCAGTGTCAAGAGACAAACATACACACACACACACACATACACACACACTTGAGGATGGACCATGGGAGTAAATTCACTGAGCAACAAAAGGCCTTGATAACATCTTAGATTTTGAGCGCGCTGTGAAAACGAGTCAGTTTGACATGGCCGTTAGCTAATAGAGTGATAGCGAAAGAGTGTCTGAGGTTCCCATTGAAGTGGGATGTACATTGGTGATTTATAAAAAACCTATTAAACAAACACACAGTCTTTTGCTTAGATTGTGAGAAACACATAATAGTAAGCATTCAAACACAAAAATCTTTTTTTGTTTATATTTGGAAAATTTATAAATAGTAAAAAAAAAAAAGAAAAAAAAAAGTTCCTATCAGGAATTGCTATAACTTGCAAGTTACAAGTACTGCAATAACAAAGGCTTTCAAACCTCACTTGCCACACAGTTGGTAGTAGACACCGTAAATGTGTTCATTCGAACCTGATCTCATGGAAAATTTGTAAGAATTCAAATGAGCGAAGGCGATTAAAGGAGGATTTCACTGGGTTTCATACAAATGAAGTCATAACCGTAACCTTTGTAACTTTATATGCAAATTGAGTCATGTGAATTGTTAATTTTCTTTTCCTATATTACACTTGAAACTACTTTTATAATGTCATACATTAGGCATATATTCACTACAAATATTTGACCATATGTGCATATACAAACAGTTGTTACTGCATTACTTTATATGCTACATGTATTTGGCTTGTACCTACAAATATGCAAATAAACTCACTTTCCGTGTTGTTCCTCACTGGTGCTTTAAAACAGACACACTGTTTTCTGTATTGACACATACAATACGGGGGCCTGATCTCATTAAAAAGTTCATACAAATTTAAACAAATGAGGGGCCATGTGGTTGAATTTCATTGAAGATTAAAGATGAATGAATTCGTAAGAAAACGTTGACCCTAACCTTAAGTTATTATACGACTTGAGTTGTGCAAATTGTTACATATTTGAAAGTATGAGACCATGTTGGATACTGAGGATTTAATTTAAGGAGTTTTACTTTTTTTGTGCAGAGGTGGTCCGAATTGAGATGCTCAGTGATTTGGGCAGTGGCAGGGCAGTGGTGGCTCAGTGGTTAGGGCTCTGGACTACTGATCAGAAGGTCGTGGGTTCAAGCCTCAGCTCTGCCAAGCTGCCACTGTTGGGCCCTTGAGCAAGGC
>JAOUQW010000046.1:18366007-18393670 GCA_028565825.1 Olivaichthys viedmensis | reverse complement strand
CCGAGTGCAGTATCACAATGTCGATACTATGGATAAATAAATAAATAAATACAGTAAAAAAACAACAACAACAACAACAACAATATTAATAATAATATTATAATAATAATAATAATTATTATTAATAATAATAATAATAAGAAGAAGAATTTGCCGACACATTTCATATTTTTCAGCCCAGGTTGCCCAAAATTGCACCTTTAAAATCGCAAATAACAACAACAACAACAACAACAACAACAACAAAAAACCCACATAAATAAAACAAATAAAATAGTGCATAAATAATAATAATGACGACAGTGATGATAATGATGATGATGATGTTAATGATGATGATAATAATAGTAATAACTTTATTTAGCACTTTTCATACAAAGTTACAGCTAAAGGCTCGGTTAATAATGAACAAATACATAATAGTAAATTAGTCCAAAATGGTATAAATTAGTTCCATATTTGATCGTATTTCCATTGCCTCATAAAGATTCATAAGACAATGAAAATACAATAAAATAAGTAAAGTAAGGCAGTGAAAACAGGTTACATTAAAAGTTGTTAAAAAAATATCCACAGAACCTGGTACTCTAATATGAAGGGAGACTAAATTCCACCCAAGTGAGATGAGGCAATCTTCAAGCAACTCGTTCTGGGTTTTTATTATTGGCCTTGCTCTAGTAAGGGAGTTTGAATGTTCAGGACCCAGTTTCCTACAAGCATAGTGAAGTTGAGATCAGAGTCTTCTGTGTGATGCTTTGCGATTTAATTATGATCTTTGTGCGGCGGTGCTTTTGGGGAAACTCAATCCAGTGTGCTAATGTTCCCGCAGGTCCAACGCGATGGAGGGGAAGCTGATCTTCTGCAACGGCGTGGTGCTGCACCGGATGCAATGTGTGCGCGGCTTCGGCGAGTGGATCGACGCCATCGTGGAGTTTTCCTCCAACCTGCAAAGCATGAACGTGGACATCTCGGCCTTCTCGTGTATCGCCGCGCTCGCTATGGTCACAGGTGCGCGGACAGGCATCCAAAACCTTCACGGCTGTAGAGGGCCAACGAACAATACTGGGCGAAAGATAAAGTTGTATCGCTTCAGCTGTAGAGAACGGATTAACGCATGCGCATGGGTTTACTTTAAATAACGCCAATTAGTTCATTTATAGGTTTAGTCGGCCTATTTGTCAAAAGGAACAAACCAACTTGCCACATCCGACCGTACGCACGAGATCGAATGAGATCAGGTTGAAGAAGCGATACGCACACCGATGCGCACACCGATACGCACACCGATGCGCACAATGATACGCACACCAATGCGCACACCGATACGCACACCAATGCGCACACCGATACGCACACCGATGCGCACACTAACCGAGCCTCGAGCACTTGCCTGTTCATTCTAATCGAGTCGTGCAAATTGTGATGAATTTGCAAACGCGAGACCCTTTTGTTCCGACACATTACAAGCTATATTTTCAGCTGATGTTTCAGATATGACAAAAACTGTAGTCTAGCTCAGCCAGCCAACAAACGAGAGCGCTCCATGCGCGCTAATCATTTCTCACACGCTAATCTGTTTTCATTGCATGCCTTTGCAGAGAGACACGGGCTCAAGGACCCGAAGAAAGTAGAGGATCTCCAAAACAAGATAGTGAACTGTCTGAAAGACCAAGTGGCGTTTAACGGCGCCGCTCTTAATCGCCCGAACTACCTGTCCAAGCTGCTGGGGAAGCTGCCGGAGCTCCGCACGCTGTGCACGCAGGGCCTGCAGCGCATCTTCTACCTGAAACTGGAAGACCTGGTGCCCCCTCCCGCAATAATCGACAAACTGTTCCTCGACACGCTGCCCTTTTAAAAAAAAAAAAAAAAAAAAAAAAAAAAAAAAAGCAAGAGAAAGAGAGAGAGACTGTTTCTCAAAAAGACCTCAACGAACTTCCATAGACTCTTTTTAAGAGTCAGCAAGTTAATGAAGTTTATTTTTGATTTTATTTCATTTTATTTTCACGAATCAAGGCAAAGAACATTGGCAGTCCATGTTGGGATTCATACCACCAAGGAAAACGAGAGAGACGCACACAGACAGCAAGAGCGAGAGAGATTTCAACAAGTTATGCATTTTCATTTTACCCCTCTTTATAATATTATGTTATTATATTAAACGACCCATAACCGAGAGGGGAAACAATTCTGAAGTTCACCCAATTTCACTTGGACTGCTCTTAACAAAGTGGGATAAAATAAATGTCAAAACATCCCAGTCTTTAGTGACTCCAAAAAAAAGAGACTAAATTATTGAAATCCACACAGCAAATGTATTATAATCCATTTATATTATACATACACGATAGATTTATGTCAGCGCAGATTTCTAAGTGTATAAAGAGGACAAGTTGTTATCTTTCTTTCTTTCTTATTCTTTCTTTTTTTTTTTTCTATAACTTGTGCCTGTGTATTTCTGTCAGAATCAGAGAGGAGGCCACGCATGTTGTAGAGGACTATAGGCACTTGCTATCAAGGTGATGATGTCTATATAAAACATGATTATTGATATTATTCCGGACACTATGTAGTCTGCTAGATTTTATAAAAAGAAAAACATTCGTAGTACTGGGACAACTTTTATGTATGGCACATGTGGAGGAGGAAAAAAAAAAAAGTATTTAATCTGTATATAGGTAAAAAAAAAAAAGAAAAAAGAAAAACACAGAAAGGACCCATAGTGTTTGTAAGACTGTCAGCCATTCATTGTTTGTATGTGTTGTATGTATTGTTGCTGTTTAATATAAATGTTTCTATATTTATGATTTTCGTTGCCAAACGCTTAGACGCATGGTGTAGTTTGGATGATTTCAGAAACATTCACCTTGTCCTTGTTTTTATGTCTAAGAGAGGTCAGAAACGGTTATGATTTCGTTTCCCATCTTAAATGAAAAGTTCCGTCATATATGTATATGTACATATATACATATATATTCATATAGGTGTGTGCGGAGCATCACTGCCCTTTTCTATGGTGTAATTTGAGTCCGAATCCGAATAAAACTCAACGCGGAAAGGAATATTTAATGTTTACAAATAAAACTTTTAAACATTTATTTTCTTTCTCCGGGAAGTGTTTCTCTCAAACATTATTATTATTATTATTTTTTTTTTTTTTTAACGAAACGGCGATTATTCATGCTTAAATCTACAGTCATGTAAAAAGCGTTTTATATTAGGACCACGGTTATTATGTTAACCTTAAACAAATCGGATCACAGGACAGTTCTGTTATCAAGTGGACATTTATTGTCGGAATGTAATCTTGGATCAATCAATACCCGAGGCTGATCTTTAATACATTTGAATTTATTTCGTGACATTTAGATATCATTCGTTTTAGTCGATTAATCAAAACCAAAGAGATGCAATTAGTCGTTTATGGTAGACCTCCTATTACCCGAACGACGTTGTTTTGAATTATAGCGTAAACGTTACATAACTAAAAAAATAATGAAATAGAAAAAGTCTCTTTAAAGGCCTTATTTAGTTGTGCTTAATGTGTTCACTAATTCTCCAACACAGCAAAAGCATTTGGGAAGTGAGTGAAAGTTCGAATAATCCTTCAGAATATCATTTTAGTTCAAATCAGTTATTATTTTATCTTATTTTTTTCTTTTTCTAATATTGGAATCAGCCAGCAACATAAACATGGCATGAATTTTTATTAATTTTTTGAAAATAATAAAGGACGGAGAAAATAATAAAGGACAGAAAAAAGGACAGAACATTTCGATCCTTGTTATAGCTTGGACAGACCGAGTCAAAACCAAATCATACGGCTGACACTGATATTTAAATTTTTCCATAAAAAAAAACAAAAAACAAAACCCCACCACGATATTTAGGATATGCAGCAATGTGCAACCTTATAAAATGAATTATGCACAAAGCGATTAGAATAAGTTTCTCTAAAAATATAGTCTTTAGTGACATTGAACTACAATAGTGTTTCAGAATAAATGTAGGCTATATTAAGTGTACCCTTCATTTAGATAAAACATTTTTTTTTTCCCGTTTAAACGATTAATCGCAAATATATGTTTGACCAAAATAGAAATGAAAAAAGATGCAGACGTGCATCTTTATAGACTGACAATGCAAGAGAAATACCATACAATAAAAATAATTTGATTGGGAGTTTTAGTACAACTTTTATCTCTTTTTTTAAAAATCTTCCATCGTTTTCGCAATTATTAAATCATTAAAACTGTCAGCTCAAGGTTCCTCTCATAGTCTACACCGTGTGCGATGGTGCATTTCGTTTGTTGTTGTAATAATACATTATTTCTTTAAACGCCTTTTTTTTCCCCTTCCCAATACGAATGTTGATCCAAATGTCAGAAATGTCATATTTTTTTCGTTTCAAATCCCCAAAGATGTCTGTTCTGGGTCTGATGTTCAGGGAACAGAATCTAGTTCAGCTTTAATGTTTTGAAACACAAATACATAAATACGAGACATTTTATTCTGAGACTCTTAAATGTGTCGCGGACAAAGAAGAGGGACGTGTGTGTGTGTGTGTGTGTGTGTGTGTGCGTTAGATTATTTGTAATTAAAACTGGACTTTTTTAATCGAAGGGAATATTCGGGGGAGAAGAAGCGACATCAGGTGTATTGAACAAGGCTACACACGGCTCAAAACACTTGTGGAAACTTTGCTGATTGGCTTGTTGTCTATACCAAGAGGAAGCCTTTACCTGACATCTTTCATAACACCACTTTGCTGTTGCTTGTCCAAATCATCATCAACAACAATCTCCAAAGCGAGCCTGAAAGAAAAGGTCGCAATTGCATGACTGCAAAGTCAGTTTAAATAGTCGTGTATTCCCACTGTGTGTGTGTGTGTGTGTGTGTGTGATTTTCTAGAATCTAATTCATGACAGTTAAAGTCAGTTTAATTAGTCGTGCATTCCCACTGTGTGTGTGTGTGTGTGTGTGTGTGTGTGTGTGATTTTCTAGAATCTAATTCATGACAGTTAATGTCTAATTCATGACGCTCGGAGAAGGTTGATCTCTAATATTCATATCTAACAGGGCAGCTCTTCTAAAATCCACGGAGAGACATTAAAAACAAATAGCCCGAATAACACAAAGAAAACACACCGAATACTACTGCGCCCCTGCAAACGCCTAATGACCCCAGCCTTGAATGAACACCTACAGTGTTGAATTTACTCTGCTGAGTAAATTAAAGTGTTAGAGTTCAGCCCCTTTAAAGTCCACGGAGACACAGATTCACAATATGAATTCAAGACTGTGGGTGTTATTTCAACTCTTGTAACATGATTTCGGGAAAAAAGAAAAAAAAACCCCAGCTTTTTATTACCTTCACTTCTTCACTAGAAGGAATTCCGGGTTGCCAGATTGGGCGGGTTTTTTTCCCTCCCTCAAGTGGGGAGGTTTTTTTTAAAAATCGGCTGGGAAAAGATTTGGATGTGGGCTCCTTTTTGATTATTGATTATTAGCCATCACTACAGTTTCTGATTTGCATTTTGCCAAAGTGATAATTTTGTGCTTTTAAAACTGTGATTTGGCTGGGAAATAATGAATCTATGCAACCCTGTAATCATGCCTGCATTGAATCTCTGAAGTACACGCACATACTGACTATGTCTAGAAATGATTGGCTGTCAGTTCATTTCATCATCAATATGAGTGAATTATTATAATTCATTTAATCTCCAGTCTGGATTCTCATTTAACACCTAGGCACACTGAAAGTGTGTTTAAGTGTCCTTTTTAACACTGTCACTTTGTTCTTATCAGATTGTCCCAGAGGAGAGCTGATGATGTCCTACTCTGCAATCATACAGTGGTTCCCCATTGGATGTCTCTTGCTGTATCTCTCGCTTCCTCTCCTCATCAGCAATGTCATGGGCTGCTCTTCACACAAAGTTCTCAAAAGGCAAAGACCTGTCTGAATAATTAGATCATCGACACAAAAAAAAAGAGAAACGAGACTAATTCCAAGTCAAATTAAGATTGCGCTCAAAAGCGCTTTGCTGACATTTAGCAGATCTGTGTGTAAGAGAGGAAGATGCTTTCACTCTGTGTTGACTGAAGTAATCGGTTTGGTTGGTGAAAGCCTAATCTGTGCGCACAATGGGGGGAAAAAAAGAGGACATGTAGACGTGTGAGAATTACACGTGTTGAGGGATTTTCAGTCAAGCTTTTAGAAGTTTAAAATAAGGAGACGTAGCCTTTTTACACTGGCTTCATCCACAGTGACAGATTATGAAGGGAAATGAAGAAATATCATCATGTGCTCTCATGCTCCCTTTCCTTGCCTGCTTCTGCAGATACAGAGAAAGGTGACACCGGAGACAGAAATAGCACGTGCTCAGCCCTGCATGCAGTGCTAAAGCAGATCCCACAGCCACTCTTTCTTAAGTGCATGAACAGGTAGACAGAGAGCTGCTAAATTATAATGTGGTAGGCCACTTTAAGAGGCAACAGAGAGCCTGAGAGTCCTAGCCTTTAGTACTAAGAGGCCTGAGCACTATCATTAAACGCTACAGAAATACTTTGTGGAACTTGAGCATGACCCCTGAGTGAGGAGGGGTCACCAGATGGGTCACACCAGAGTGATGCGCAGCGCTGGTTAAAAGTGGCCTGATTCAGAAGGAAATGTGCGATGCAATCAGAAGTAGAGTTCAGCTGGGCACATCATTGCACTGCTCTTGTGACCAAAGGGTCAAAGAACTCGACTAATGCAACATTTTCACATTTTCTTACATAACGATTTTATAGACTAAGGCTATTTTTGAGGCTTTTTTCTTTCTTTCTTGTGAACAACTTTTCTTTTATTATGAATACAGTTGACACTGGATTACACACTAAATAATGGAAACAGATATTTAGTGCAATAAAGCTGCAAAAACCAAAGTGTAATACAAAATAAATAGTAATGTATTCTATACAAGTTAACTTATTAGGGTTTTCGCAGCTTTCTTCAAAAGAAAAAATTGAGAAAATCTCTAACAAAATTTATTATATTTGTCCATTCATCAACAGTTAAAATAAGCCCATTCCTTTAGGAAACTGGCTGATTTCAGACCAGGCATATATAGCAAATATACACTGCCAAAATAAATACAAATAAAAAACTCTTACAGTTCACAGTCTGTCAACAGTCTGTATATAGAAATGTATGTCTTGTTATGGCATATTGTTTCACTCTTTCAGTTCCATAATTCATTTGTAACAAGCAGCCTGAAAAATGTATGGCCAGTGGATCAATGAGAATGGTTCATTAATTGTCATATTTACAGTATTGTCACCAGATATCACACCAGTATAAAAGTATCGTGAAGTAATATCAGATTTGGGATTTGGGATATTTACTCCTGCCTGACCTTTGTGTGAAAGAGATCTTGTTAAAGCAGAAAACAAAACATTTTTGGTTGCAAGGCAAGAAATTATACTGAAGCTAAAACCTTGTGTATTTAATTATATAGTTGGGGTGTCAGCCTTCATTCCTGGAGGGCTACAGGACAGTGCAGTTTAATGTATTCTCTGCTCTGACATACCCAGTTCAATTCACAACAGGTAAAGTCAGCTAATTAGCTATTGTGTGAAATTAGATATTGTGACGTCTGCGAAGAAATGTCATGATCAGAAAGCATTTTAAAAATCAGGAAATTGCTCTTTATTGGCAAACACGCTCTTAGAGCACAACAACGTAGCTCGGTGGTAAGCCAGAGAACTGAACTAGGGTTCAGTTAACAAAGCACACCAGACTTCTGCTGATGGTGGACACATCAACGTGCCGGCTTTCACACATCCCGGCATGGACAACAAATCCCACAATTCCGCCCTTTGCAGCGAACACTCATTCCAACAGAACAGGGAATTCAGCAATTGCACACCACGCAACTGCCACAACGCTCCAATATGGTGTCTCAGAGAAAGCCTCAAACTCTGCAATGCTGTGACACTCCAGGACTACAGACTGACACCCTACTCCATAGATCTGTAATATACTCAATACAGAATGATGACATAATCACGACTCAGTCAGACCAGGCTATAAGTTTATTATATAAGCATGGTAGGTGTAATTAATGTACATATTAGTAGATGCAGTCCTGTAGAATTGTTGATGACCAAAAGTCCCTGTTATTAGCACTAAAACCCTGCTCGCTGCATGGACAGTGGCATTGAAGGGTGTATATGTGACACTTTTCTTGTATTTTTGAATGGCTACAGCTTGAATTTTGAGATTAACATAGAAACGGAGGTAGTGACAGATACAAGGGACAAAAAAGTGGTGGCCAGATGTTATAGGTAAGCTACAATCTCCTTCCAAAACCTTTACACTAAGATAAACAGCCATGTTATTGTATCATGTTTGATTAGATGAAAGCACTTACTAGCTAATGTAATTCAGGATATCAACTTACACTCACAAAGTAACAGACAGCGCAGCTATTGTAAGATGAATGCCAGTGATATAGTCACTAGCCAGCTAACAGTAGCTATCTAGACAGCTACAAATGTCCAAGGCATCCCCGAAAGTTGGCAACCCTGAAACTAAGCTAATACTACAAAAGTGAGGGGTTTATCAACTCTAGCATTGTTAACTAGTTTAACACGGTAAAACAGACGTAAATAGATGGAAGTAGATGCTACCACTCAATAACTTTAGAATTAGCAAAGAAATTAGCTTGTTGGCACATTACCAATGATACATCCATAGCCCAGATAAAGATATCCCTTAATCAATGTCCATACTGAATATAATTTTTATTTAATCAGAAATACCATACCTTTCTGATGTCTGATCATTTGGGAGGCTATGCAAAGATATATTTGCTTCCTCACAGCACAACATTTAGCTGTTTCACCCACTTTTTTTTTTGTTGCTCCAACATCTTAGATAGAGACTGCAGTAGCATCACTGCTTATCACTTTAACACAACCGGTGGGCCATTCTTCTGTAGACTGAATAGACAGACATATGTAAATTAGGCCAGTCATATGGAAACATACTCATGGTAGTGACATCACAACTATGAAGAATTCAATACAGGCTGTCGTTGCAGTTGTTTCCATAAATGGACTGTATGAAATGGTACGCTTTGAAATTTTACCAGCATTTCCAAAAAAAAGCATGGAAAATCTGTTTTCCACGATGTGAGCGCCTAAACCACATCAACCAAGCTGAAACTGATTTTATGGTGTATCCTGTAAGTGCTCACTTGCCAAAACACAGAGGATTGAAAGAATCATTCCTTTATTATGCTGATGTGAGTCCAGAGAGCTTTGGGATGAATGTACAGGAACTGTTGCTGTACTGACTGCATATGGAGATTCCTTAGGACTTTAACAGCAGGCCAGCCTGTCTATGGCCTTTAGTGAGCAGAGAGAGGCACAGTGGTATGGTACATGAGACACCATTGAATTTAATAGGAAATGAAGCCAATCAGTGTAATGGCTGCACTGTAAGTGGTAATGGCAAATTGAACATGGTGTAGATATAAAGGGAATGCAGTAAATATAAGTATTTGTATTAAGAATACTATTATCATAGTTATGTTTCACTAAATAGGGTTAGTAAAACAAATGGGTATTGGAAGCAGTACCAATTTTAATCAAACCAGCTCTAACTTATGTGGTGTTTTCTGTGTATCATCTGAGCTAGACGTAAAGAGAAATGTATTTCAGTAGTTTATTAATCAGAAGAATGGTGTATATGCATATTTGTATGCAGGAATATATGTTTTCATGTGTGACTAAAAAAAGGGGCGAACTTGCCATGCACCTTGCTCATCCCTGTTCTTATTTCCAAGGCTGAGCGAGCTCTTTATCATGTTAGTAGCATGAATATGATTAAAGTGGGTCAGAGTTTGGGCTCTGTGGAGTAGAATTCTGTATCCCCATCAAATAGCAGCACACAGCACACATTTCCACAGTTAACAAACACTAACTGATCACAAATGCACACATACAGTTAATGCATGGCTGTCTTAGATACTATATTAAAGTGTAACTTATATGTACTATACTGGCTATAGTATACTGTATAAGAAACATCCAACAGTTTTAAATGATTCTTGCTTTTATTATAAATTGCTCTGCATGTTGCACATTCAGCAAATCAGCAGAAAAACACTAGTATGTGGATCCATAGAAGAATCCATGTGTGAATGGAAATCAAAAATTACAATGCAATCCAAAAGCAAACTAAACAGCTTTGATTTAATTATCAATAATATTTAAAGGTTTAGGGTGGCATGAAACATTGGCATGTGCTCAGTGAAATAAATCTTACAGACTTAACTAATATACTGTGTACTCACAAAAATGGTACCACTTCAGTATAGGGGGTCACATATTAGACATTCATTTATAGCTAATAAGTGTGAATAAATAATGAATGCAGCAGTTATTTGGCAACATTAACAGCTTATTAGTGCTTTTTTGGTGTTTTTATATTCTTACCTTATATTGTAGGTGTGACCTGCGTCTCCTAACTACTGTACTCCTAACTAGGAATAACTACTGTTCCTGGAAATGTATTTGACCCTTAATATAGTGGTTCCAATATTTTTAATTGTTTGAGAAATAGTGATATGAAATTGAAATCTATCTGAATATCTTGGTAATGTCTCCTTTAAAACCTGTCAGGCATGTTTTAGTCTAATTGAGTTCGACTGTCTTAGTACTTGCTACAGAGCTGTGTACTAAACACATTCAATTAAAAGCAGTCATTTATAAGATATTATTTCTTTTTTGGGTTGAGACAGCGGATTGAGACCACAATTATTTTTACTAATCATTAATTGGCCTGCACATTTCCAGAAACAGTAGTTATTAAGGAGAAGCAGGTACCTTCTGTTGTCAAGTAACTGTTGTAGTCACTATTTATATGCACAATTATTAGCTATAAATTAATGCCTAATATTTGACCTCCTATACTGAAGTGTTACCGATTTGAGTGAATACTGAAGGCTTACACGATTTCTGAAGTCACCAGCAATGAGCATTCAACACAATTCTCTTTAATAAGGAAATATTCCTATAAGACAAAACCCCTCCACACACACACACCTCTTCTGTTGCTCTATCTGACTCTATCCTTCATACCACTAAGCAGGCGATCAATCTGGCAGCCATGTATGGAGAATGAACAGGAGCGACAGGCTGTGAATGATGGCGCTGCATGTGGAAATCAAACTCCCCTGTCCTCCCCTGCTCTGATGGCCATTAGCACGAGGGACAGCTCCAGAGCACGGAGCTGATCATTTCACCATCTCCCCTGGAACGAGATTGACTGGGCCAAAGGAATCAGTCACCACCACTCATAAATATTTACTCTCTAATGACAGTAACGCCAGCGCTAGCTCACCCTGTTGCTCGCCATTGATTCCTGATGGATGTTGTCAAATTATTATTTCAGGAGTGGTCAGCAACAACGCACACACACACATACACACACACACACACACACACACACACACACACAAAAAGCTCTGTGAGCTGGCCTGTGAGCTGGAAGGTGTTTGGGCAAGAAAGGCTGGGAGATATTGGTGGTAAAAATGGAGACATAGACAGAGATGATGGTATATGCTTAGTTAGAAGGATTTGTCTTTACTCGATTTGACCGGTTCATTTTTAAATGCTGTAAAAAAAATAATACAATGATGTCTGCACTCAGAAATATGATACAGAAAAATAGATTTCAGGGTCAAAGGCTTGTACCTGGGGTGGTACCCTCAAGGATATGTCTTTTGAATATAGTGTAGCTTTAAAGCTCATTAAAGCTAGATAATTGGACATTACGGACCACTGTTGTACCTTTGATGGTACATTTACATTGCTTGTACCCCGGGAGACCAAAATGTAGGCTCCCTGTACAATACCTTTACTTCTGACTTCTATATGTTAAGTAGTTGAGAGTAAAGGAGATTGAGAGAAAAATGTGTTATGCAGATTTTTCCAATACACAAACAACTTACCGAATTCAATGCCATTCAATTTCAAACGCTAATATTCTTATGAAGTGAAATTTATAGGCTTGTGGTTAAATTTAGGATAGTGGAGCTGCTCTTCTCAAACTTCAGCTGTTCATGTTAAATTCGTTACACTAGTTCAGGCTTTAAAAAAATTATAATTCAAATGTAAAAGAGGCTGTTTCTAGTCTATACATTTTCATTTTGTTTCTTGACAAAACTAAAGTGGACTTTTTTATCCAACCAAAAGGCAGGACGACCAGAGCGGGTGTGTTTCCAGCTCGGTTAGTCTCAATGAACCTTTTCCTCACTGCTGAGTGAAGCAGAGACAGAAAGAGAGAAAGAGAGATGTTAAAGATGAAAATAACCTGTTTTTATGTTTTGTAAAGGGCCTGAGTGGTAGGATAACCTTCCTAAAAAGGCCCATGGTTTTGTAAGTTTTAAATGGTGCATTAGGAGCTGTGAGGAGACGTTCAAGGGAAGACACACAACAAGAAGCGCACACGCACACACACACACACACACATGAACCCAGTTCTTATGACTAATAAGAGAAATACATGATAGAACTTAAGCTTTTTGAAATCTGGGACACATTATGCTCATCAGGTTAAACTTTTATTGTATATATTGTATTTTATTGTAATGTAATTTTTTCAAATTGAACCTAATGCTGTATATTCAGCAAAATAAAACAAAAGAGAGAATGTATTTTTGATATGATGGGGCTGATTCAAAGTAAAAAAAGATACAACTACTCATGCTTATATATTTTTTCCACTTTTCTTTTCTGTCTTCAACAATGCAGAGGTGTGTGTGCTCGTGAGTCTGGTGAGAGGGGGTAGGGGGAATATTTCTCTGCATTGACATGGCTGATGTTGAAAGTTCAAGCAGAAAACCAATTACAATGAGCACCGCAAAGCCCCACGCCTCTCCTTTCTCTCCAGACAATAAACAGGAAAAACAGGAGAAAAATGACGCACAGTGGACACTCGTGAACTGAGAATGACGAGCTAAACTGTCTCTATACAGAGAAATCAGATCCTATAGATGGCCCGTGTTTGCCGCACAGTTTCTCAGTAGCTTTGCTAAAACTAGAATCAAATCAAGTCGGGATTAGAGAGTAAAAGAGTGCGGTTTAAGGTAAGCTATCCCACCGGGGCTATAGTCCTACTCATCAAACGAGCCTTAAATCATCATGCTGCCAGCAGCCTTATTACCTCTCCTGTACTGTACTCCTTAAGGGGCTCCAATAGAGAAAGCTGGATTATTATTTATTATTATTTTATGTAATGCATTTTATGCTTTTTCGCCTTTTATGCTCTGAAGATTCACCCAATGAAATTTCGACTCCCTTGGCCTAGAAGACATTGCAGTGATACGCACAATTACCTGACACACTGAAATAAATTTGATTGGTAGTTAAGAAATTATGAAATCGGAGCTCTTTTCGATAATAATGCAAAACGTTTCAGACATTGAGAAATTATTCATGGCCGTTATTTTTTCCCACACAATAGACACCTACAATATAGGTACAGCGTGACACACACTACCATGTCAGTGTTACTGTCGTTTTCTGAATGATCCACCACCCAAATCATATCTGATCTCGGGTAGTCAGGGATGTGTAAAAAAACACCCAAATGTATTTTGATACATGATACAAAATACCTTAAATGTGAAATACTGCAACCAAAACGTATCAAAATAAAATACAGTATTTTGTATTTTGAAAATACAGAAACACATGTTGTAAGGGGGACATGAGATCAGCAGTGCCACTTCAGTTGATAAGGGTAATGTTAGCATTCTGGTGGATGACAGCTAATGCTAGGTAGCAAAAAGTATGATGAATAATGAAGAAAATTACATCCAATAACAACAGTTATGGTTTTTTGCTGACGAGTCCGTCGAGTGTTTGGAGGCTGCTGCGCTGTTCATGAACTGTTCACTAACAGAAGGTGCTGCCTTTGATAAGCCCTTGGTGCTGCAGAGAATTTCTAGCCCTACACTCTCAGAAAAAAAGGTATGGAACTGTATCTTTCCTTGTCACTGGAGTGGTACCCTCAAGGGTACATTTTTTGTACCTTTAGTATGTATCTTTCACCTGGGAAAGTGCATGTAGTGTGCCTTTAAAGCTTTACTCTAAAAACTAATTAAAAGTACAACAGTGGTCCTTAAGGTTTTAGGTCCTTTAATGAAGTTTAAAGGTACACTATATTCACGTCTCCAGGGGAAATACACATACTAAAGGTACAAAAAATGTATCCTTGAGGGTACCACCCCAGTGACAAGGAAAGATACAGTTCCATACCTTTTTTTTCTAAGAGTGTAGAGCAGCTCAGGTGAGAGTGTCTACTCTAAAATCCACCAGAATCACACGTGCCTTGGTAAAAGTAATTTTTGTATTTGCCAAATTTGGAAATTTGGCGGTGGTCCCTTTCCACTGATAGACGTTGTAGATCGAGGCTGAAACATGTGCATAAACAAATGGGCTATAGTCAGTAATTGTACACCTACAAAATGACCTATATGGAGGTGTACCTGATAAAATAGCCAGTGAGTGTAAAGGTAGGTGTACCTAATAAACTTGTTACTCAGTGTATGTTAGGAAAAGGTAAGAACTATTTCTTACCACAGAATGTTCTGATAAAGAAATTGCAACAGTCATGAAAATGAGGAGTTAAGCATGTAGCATATGCTCTATTTTAAAGTTTACATTTATTGAAGTCTGATTGAATCTTCTTCTACTGAGGGGGTGAGATGTGACCAAAAGGGGTGGTGTATGTGTGTGCATGTGTATATGCCTGTGGGTGTGTGTATACACCAGAGAGAGGGAGACTTAACTGGGCTTTGTCACCTCAGAGAGAGAGATTAAGAGCAGACGCATGACACCTGCCACCTCCACACACAGACTTAACGCATACAGAACACATGACAAACCAGGCCATCTAGACTTAACACCACAGCACACAAACAGCTGGGCCCTCTGCACCAAACACAGCAGCACACACAGACCTGTGCACCCCACACACACGTTAAAATAGACTGAAAAGAGTGCCATATGGGAATTTCAGCTCAGATTGCCTGTCAAGCTTTTTCTAGATATATCTTCAAAACACAACATGGTACCTTTTTGTTTCTCATGTCATGTTGTGGTTTTCAAGTTGAAATCTGAACATGCAAAATGTTTAGGAATACTGCATCCCTGCATCCACTGTGCGACTTCTATTTACATTTAGTCATTTGGCAGGCACACTTATCAGTGTTATTATAGTTTTAATTTTGTGCATTAGTTTTAATATACATTTTTATTTAAAATGCGATTTAGTTTTTGTGTTTAGTGTGGTTTTGTTAGTTTCTATTAGTGTGTTTTGTGTGCTATTTTTATTTCATTTTTATTTATATCTAAGTTTCAGTTTTAGTTTTAGTCATTTTAGTTTTCTTGACAATCCTGTGGGTGACTGCTGTGAATATGAACCTTTAAGTTGGTGGAGTTTTTTCCCCTTGATTTTGGCACTGCCACAATATGTTATTATTAGAAACCAGGGGTATAGGGGTATTTTTGTATAAGAGAGATAAATTAAACATATGCCCATGCCACACTCACTCTCTTTCTGCCAGCCACCTTTTTCCACACTAAGTTATGCAAATGTTGCATTGAAAAACAAGAACAGGAGTTCATTCACATTTGCTTTTAATTCCATTATAGGTTGTTTCAAAGAGAATATTGGCAGTATTTTGTGTATTATTTTTGTATATTACACTGTATTATTTTCTTTTACTTTTCTTTGTAGATTAAGTAAACTATAATTGCACCTTGGTCTTATCCAGAGCAACTAACAAAAAGTGCAAACAGCTTGAAGTAGGTAATGCGTAAAAAACTACACCTGTACTCTGTTAATGGCAGCCTACTTATATGCCTGTCCCCCCCCCACAGTAGGCTGTTGGAGACCAAAGCAAACAGAGGCCCTGAGCGAAGCTGAACCCACTGCTGTATTGAAGTTTATGAATGTGTATGAGTTTATTTCATGCAGAAAGTGCATGAAAATATTTTAGTGCTTAAGATGTAAATAAAATAAAGGAAGCAAAAGACAGCTCTCCAAAACAACACGCCTCCTGTGTCCTCATTCCCTCAAACTTAACCACAGTGTCACAACAAAGTAGTTGGAGAATCTGTAAGGACTCATAACCTGGAAGACTAAAGACTAATGCTGGTTCATACAAATGCTGGAGTGGTCTAGTCGGTAAATAAAAAGAAATAAAAAATAAAAACCTAAGTGTTTAAGCAGTACATGCCAGTGCAGAAAATATACAAAGAAGTAAATTCTGACTTGAGTGAGTAGAAAATGCTGTGTGACAAAACATAATTTCCGTAATCATTAAAAAATTAAATTAAATTTGTCACATCCTGACCACAAACTCACACAGATTCTCTCTCTCTCTCTCTCACACACACACACACACACACACACACAGTCAAACCTTTCTCACCTATTCTAGTGCATTAACTTTTAACTTTAAGGTCATTGCCCTTTCTCGATCATACTCAATATATTCTGTACAAAACATACTAAAATATTTAGAGAACTATTTAGCTCCAAAAGGAACTCTCTCTGAAACAAATCAAATCTAAAATCAATAAAATGTATATGGCCATGCAACGCTGTGGGAATAGTCATAGACCTGTCCTTTGCCTTGCCCCTGTCTGCCAAATGCAAAGAGCAGTGCTAATTTCCAGCTCGTCTCTGATTGGCTGAGGCTGCGTTGGTGTGGCATGTCATGGCTCGCACAGGTCAGTGACTGAGGCAGTGTAGCATGAAGCAAACTAATAGAGAGAGCCACCTCTCCCAGCGCAGTCCATCGCTCCATCTCTCTCTCTCTCTCTCTCTCTCTCTCTCTCCTCTCTCTCTCTTCTCTCTCTCTCCCTCTCTCTCTCCCTCTCTCTCTCTCTCTCTCTCTCTTCTCTCTCTCTCTCTCTCACCAACACACTGATATACAGCTTCAGTGAGAGACACCTAATGTCACTGATTTCTCTCACTGCATGAGAGACAGAGAGAGAGAGAAATTAGTATACTATATAAAAGTAAAGGCCCGAGGTGTAAAAAGCTTCACAAAAAAGGAGAGAGAAAAGCGGTAAAATGACAAAGCCTGGAAAAGATGTGAGCAAAAAAGAACTAAATGATCAATGGAATAAAAAAAAAAAGAGTAGGAAAAAGACTGGAAATATTGCAAAATAAGGGGAGGGAAAAATTTGGAAAATGTGTGGGAAAAAGTGAATCAAAGATTGAAAAAAGATTGTACAAAGAAATATGTAAAGAGATGGATAAAGAAAGAGAGAAAGGGAGGCTAAGGGTGCTTTGCTTTTTAACAAGGCAAGAGCTAAGAGAAAAAGACAGGACAGAGAGATAGTCAGAGGAAAAGGGGGAGAGAATGGAAAGAGAAAAGATAGAGAGAGATCATCCTGTGATAAAAGGTGGAAAATTAGCCTGATTATACGGGAGCTGGGAAGCGTCAGACAGACGGGCGTAAGTCTTCTCAAAACTCCGGAGAAAGGAGGAGAGACAAGCGGTCACAATTATATAGCGGACGCCTCCCGCTCCTGCCAGGGGAAATGTATTCTGTTAGTTCCTGTACATGCCACATGGGGAAATTCTAATTAAAGGTAGGAGGAAATTTTGACGCATGTGAAGCGGCAATCAATATTTAGCACACCATAATCAGCCAATCCTGATGCCTTCTGACACAGTCACTGTGTGTGCGTGCTACTGTTACTCTCCATTACACAGAAGAAAGAGAGAGAGAGGGAGAGAGGCCTTTTCTAGCAGCCTGACAGAGGTACATCATGAATCAAGTGCTCCTGATTTCTCGCTTCCATCTCCATTTATCCCTTCATCCCTTTGAGAGGAAGTAGAGAGGAGGAGGGGAGGTCTTGCCATAAGAAAGGCATAGGCAAGCCAGCCAGAAGAGAGAGAAAAAAAGACAAGGATGGGAAAAGGATGAGAAGAGTCAGGGCAGATAAAAAGATAAAGCAAAATGTGTGTATCATAACCCTCAACCCATCTGATCCTAAGGAAAAAACATATGTTTCACTCACAGAGGGGGAAAACGTCTGTGCAAAACAATTGATGGGATAATCAGATATCTACAGTGAATTTTCCATGCCCACATAAGCACTAGGACACTAGTGCACTCTCTCACAACTCTTGCAGGTGCACAGAAAGGGTGTTTTCATACTCGATCTTTTTGGTTGGTTTCAGGTGAACTCTGGACTGCACCACATGTGAAAGCGAGCCACTACTGGGCCTGGGCCTTGAATAATATGGTTGGGTCAACACAGGGGAAAAGGGGAAAAGGTGGGGGCAATTCTAAAAGGCCCTGAGTAGATGGGGAGGCCCAATGAGACCTCCCAGAATGCAAACAGGATGTGGGCTGGAGGATATTAACCTGTCAGAGGGCCCAAAATTCCTACTGGTGACCTTGGTTCCTAAACCATTGACAAAAGAAACACTAATTAAATAATACATATTTAATAAACATTAGTAAGAACAAAAAAGTGATGTACCTATTGTATCCTATATTGCAAAAATTGTGTGCATAGCTGAAATTACATAATAATTGGGCAAATGACTCGTGGAATCGATCCACTGTACAAACTCAAGTATTCGGGCCAGTTGTGAAAACGCCCAAAGACTTCCACACATGAGAAACACTCAGGTACACACAGACAGACACTTGTATCGAACATAGTGAAATGTGAACATAAGGCCAAGTGGACAGAGAGAGCATATCATACTAATGCTGACCACAGACTAGAGAGAGAAAAAGAGAGAGAGAGAGAGAAGTGTGTGGAGGGGGTAAGCATCATGTCCCGTGTCTCCCTTCATCAGCACCCGTCTCCGTGCTGGGTGTGTGTAGTTGACACACATGCTGGTACTCACTACCTCGATTCCTTCCAATTAAGACCCGTCCAACTGTGCTAGCCGTCGCACGGAGAGCAGGAGCTGGTGACACCCAGCTGTACAGGATCTGTCTCTGCCGTGACATAACGAAGGAATTTTAAAACCTCTCACACGTGCGCACACACACAGGGTAGTGTGCTGGGCTGAGGCGGAGACTTATAAAGAGTGTGTGCTAAATGAGTGGCATTGAAGGAGGCATGGAGGTTTGCCTAATTACTCCTCCCAATCTATCTCCGTCAGAAGCTTCTAGCGTGATTTATCCCAATGGCAGGACCTTCTGGAATAATGCCGTTATTAAAGCACCGAATGACGGCGACCCCTGGCCCGGGAGGAGGGATGGGGGAAGGGGGTCATGAATTAAAGCATCTATTATAGTCAAAGGGGGAATTAATAGTTATTAGTCCACCAAAACATGGAAGCCTGACCGTAATATCAAGGTCTTGTCAGGGATACAAACATGCACAAGATAAAAATCAATGAACACATATATGTTTAGACTTATATATATAGCAGATGCATGCTGTTAATCTAGCACTTTAACTTGCTATAGACATATTACCTGACATCATACAAAGAAACAACCACAATGGATTGGAGACAGACAGAAACAGAGCATAAGCATTTTTTACCCCTAGCTAGTCAGGCTTTTTTTCTCTCTAAAGTCTTTAACTCAGTAACTGAATTCCTGCCTGACAAATTCAATTTCAGTCTTCCTTCAATGGGCCTCAATGTAATATGTGCATTTTGATTGAATTTCATCCCAAAAATACGTAAATATACATATTGTTTATTCGGTTACATAGAAAGAACAAATGGATACTTTTAACCATGGCTTATCAAGTGCGTTGGGAAATAGAAAAATAGCTCCTTAATCTAATCTAAGGAAACCATGGCTGTTGTTAATTCCATTCGATTAAATATCTCCACCATCAACAATGGCGTTCCCCTGCCTTCACAGTCGCCATTTGTCCTGTTGGAGGCAAAACGACCATATTATATTTCATTAAATTAAATTTCCAAAGGTCAAAGTCTCTTAACAAATGGAGATAAATCAAAAATACTTTAGCGTGTCTCTTCAAACAAAAAACATCTTCAGAAATTCTGTAGAGAGGTTACACATGACAAGTCAATATCAATTATCATCATCATTACTATGCTCATCATTTGCAGTTAATGGGGATGTTTACCGAGAGGAAATCCAAGGCAAACATTTGAAGATTATCAGTAACAGCTAACTTTGTTGTAGTAACCCTACATGTATTCAGACTTCTTTTCATTTAACAATTTCTCTGTAAACATGATCTGTGAATGTGAACACTTCCTTATTTGGTTGTACCTGGGCAGAACATGGAGGATTAATATAATAACCATGTTTAAAAAATTGTCTATTAGGTACAGCCAATTTACCACCTCCAGCTAACACAGAGGTTTAATAATGACTGAGAAATGCACTCTAAACTTTATAAAAAATGTATATGTGTGTATGTGTAATATGTATTTTTATGATTTAACCTTTTAGTGGGAATTAATTTGAGTGCACAGACAGGTCAAAGTGTGAAAATTGCCACTGCACAGATTTTGCCGCATTTTTTAAAGTTGAAAATCTCATTGGAAAAACTGAATTAGTATTAAACATGTGACAGGCAAGTGTTATTGTGTCATAAAATATAAGAGCCAATCAGGTTACAGTATGCAAATTCAGGCCATGCAATGTCAGTTTACCAGGGGAGGCAGACAACCATGCGTAGGGTTTGGGGGCGTTCCCAATTTATAGAATCTGGATTTCTTGATGAAAACCAGAACGTTTTGGATGACCTTAAATATTCTACAACTGACTATCCAAAGAGAGAGATAAGAAACGCACACTAAGTTGAGATGTGTGATCGGTGTCAAACAGATAGAGAAGATAGTGGGACTCAGCAAGACAATGATGGAGACACCAATAGATGATAGATGAAAGACGGTTGAAAGGCAGTTCATCCTGAGGACAGAAAGACATTCATAGGCAGAGAGACAGAGAGAAAGATAGTGTTGTGTCCCTCTTCACTCAAACTCTCTCTATGGCTCTAACACACACACACACACGTCAATATGGTGCGATGGTGTTAAAAGGTGGCGATCTGAAGGGTCATCCCCCTTTTTCCAATATGAGTGGAGAGATCTGAAGGGCTTCAGACAGTCGCTGCATCACCATTATCAAAAATGAAGGAACACACTCACAGAACATTAGAGGAGTGACAGGAGCGATAGATCTCCGACGGAGGAGAGGAATTGTGGCACACCCTCACGGCCCGTGAAGTGGAGAAATGAGGATGAGGAGATAGAGAAAGATAGCAGTCGGTGTGTGTGTTAGCATAGGCCTGTTGTTCCACTCTTTCGTATGTACATCTTCTGATGACACTATATGACAACACTGAGTTGTGCTGACACACTTGACACTTTCCACTATGACAAGCAGGCTCTAAAACACACACACACACGCACGCACGCACGCACACACACACACAAACTAAGACAGACCACTGACTGACAAAGAAATACACGCATTGACACACAGAGAGAGAGAGGGAGAAATAGAGAGACAAACACAGAAAGAGGGGAAAGATAATAGACAGAGACAGAAGAAAGGAGAAGGATGGCCTTTAAAAAATAAACGAGAATAGCACTTAATGTATCCTGAAGGAAGCCTTATAATTTGCAATAATGGCACGCCAATAGCAGAGCTCCTTGCTAGAGAAATTACCGAGCAGTGTCTCCTCTTAGCTGGCAGAAACAGGTCCATTGTAGACAGAAGTCTTGTTTACTTGGTAAAACGGCATCAATTAGGAGCGGCTGGTGGAATTAGCATACGCTCTTAATGCACTGGCCTTCCTGAGGCACCACACGAAGAGCTCTCATCGGCGGTGGAAAGGGACATGTTGAGCAAAAAACGGGAAAAGGTCAGGTGTCTGGTGACTGGATTTTTTTATTTTCCACCAAACAGGCGCGTATTCTCTCACTGTCATGTCCCTCTCAAAGCCACATAACAAAATCTCATGGCTAAGTGGTTGGAAACGATCAGAGTTAGGAGAGCTGACAGGGTGCGTCTCCTTCCAATTCCGCTGCATTCAAAAGAAAACGAAAAGCTCTCTGAATGAAGAATGTGGCTTAATTTTATTTGCCTTCCTGATACAATCTGGGCAAAGTAAGTGAACAGGCCACCTTTTGCATCCTTTTATCGATGCCTCGTTATTTTCTTCACCAATGTGGAGCAAAAATCAGGCAATTATGGGTTGGTTTGATATGGTGTGCTTTTGGAGGGTTCATAGTGGATCAGTAAACAGCTAACATTAGCTATCTAGCAAGCTTGGTTCTTTGCTACAAAATGAAGAAAATAGTGAGGCAAAAGTGCTTGCTATTTGATAATCGGCAATTTTTCCATTTAGATTTTTTTTTTCAGAAAGAAGAAACAACTGCCTATCCTCCTGTTTTCAATTGGCTGATGCAGCCAAGGTTTTTTGAATTCATGAGGGGTTAAAGTTCACTTAGGTGAACTCGACACAAAGAAAAATTAACCGCTTTTTCACAATCTTTTCTTATTCAAATGGGTTTTTTACAAGGCATTTTTTTTTACTTGACTGCTCCTTTACAATAACAAATCCAATGTAATCTCACTAGAAATTTGTATGAAATCGAACAAATAAGGGCGAAGTGGTTGGATTTTGTTTGACTTCATACAAATGAAGTTGCAGGAAGAGGTACGACCGTTAACCCCTCCTCTGTCCTTAACCTTCATAAATTTTCATACAAATTGAGTTGCGCGAATTGTTATGAATTTCCAAATGTGTGACCATGTTGGACAAAACAGTTACCTACAACACACAAGGAATGAAAAATGCTGGCAAATGGCCACGATAAAACTAAAAACAGGAGCATCAGTTTGGAGAGGCTGTCTGGTGGGATTTACAGATCACAGAACTAACAGAAAAACACACAGTACACTTTCTCAGAACAAAGAACTACACCAGTGAAAAGTTAACAGCCAAATTAGTGCTTTGGTCAATAACTCCAGTGCTGGAGAGAGCTAATCAATTGCGGCGGTTAGCCAATTCATTTTAATTATGCATCACTTACCACCCACTAGCTAATTTCCCTTTCTAAAATGCTATTTCATCGTTAGAGGTGGGGTAGAGAGCGGGGCATAGGAGAAGGGCCCTGTCTGGTTCTCTCCTCCTCCCTGCCCTCTGTATCCCTTCGCCTTCTGCAGGCCCTCAAATTTACTGGTCTTGCACAGTTGCAGCCAGAGCAGGGAAAAAGAATCGTTGGTGTCAAGCCGCAGTTTACAAATATGACATCTCCTCTGTCACAGCGGCAGATATGAAATATTGATTTATGTGCGGTAAAAGGTCTTATAAAAATGATCACATACACAAGAGGGATTAATGCGTGAGAGATCAATAGAAATTTCATTCTTGACGCTAGACTATGTCACCTATGGTGAAATGCTAAAATAGAGAAATCAATATTATCTGTGAAATGTCAAATTTATTATAATTATGAGGATGAGAGCTGGCCAAGTGGGGTCCCAAGAGGCACTGCAAGCATCCCTCATGGCCCCAGCCTCACCGCCTGCCAATTTGAGCACAATATCAGTGCAGAGGGCTTCCAGGCCCACAGCTGGGCCAAAATCCTAAAGGAGTATTTAACTCGGAGTTGCTGGATTGTGGTCATGAAGGGTCAGAGTCCAGCACAGTTTGGCCATTTTTCTGCTCAAAAGCACCTAATTTAAGTTAACTCATCAGTTAACTACCATGTTTGTTAAGTGCCATAATGTAGTGCAAATACCGAACTGTGATGCATCCCAGAGAAGATTTGCACTGGGCTCCCCTGATTTAACTATAGATGAAAGAGATTGGTGCTGTGTAGCTTTTAGGTTGGCTATTTAACAGCTGCCAGTGCAGGGAGACCGTGCTTTCTGAACTCTCGAATTGAGACCTGTCTGTCCTCCAGCTGTCTGTCATACGAAGATGATGTCCCAGAGTGGGTGTAAAAGACCACCACAGACAAGCCTGGGAGCTAAAGACATGCTCGCCTTTTGACGTCTTATTGATTTCACCTCTCCAAAAAGGACAGGGCCTGTCATGGCTCCCACAGTGAAGGATTTATTCTAATCTGTTTAATAAACATAGTAAACATTTCTGTGCAAATCGGATCCAGTGGCTCAGACACACATTGAACCAATATCTGTTTAAGGGAAGTTCATTAAGGGACATTGAGTTTAAGATAAAGTCCAATCACAGACAGAGCAAGTCTGAAGAAAACTAAGGGGAATAAAATGTTTATCCAATTATGAAGCACCGTAGTGTAAAGCTAAATCTAAAACACAACAAATCAAGAAACGAATTTCCTGATTAAGTTAGATCTCTAATAATACAACCAAAACACACCATGCGTTTTCCCTAGATTCTTCTAAAACATACAATGTGCTTTGTCTGAATTGTTCTACAACACCATCTGTTTTTACAGAATTATTCTAGAACACACAGTGTTTTGTCTAAATTGTTCTAAAACACACCATGTGCTGTGTCTGAATTGTTCTAGAACACTATATGTGCTTTGACTGAATTCTTCTAGAACATAACATGTGCTTTGTCTGCATTCTTCTAGAACACATCGAGTGCTTTGACTGATTCTTCTAGAACACACCATGTGCTTTGTCTAAATTCACCTAAAACACACCATGTGCTTTGTATGAATTATTCTTAAAACACACCATGTGCTTTGTATGAATTATTCTTAAAACACACCATGTGCTTTGTCTAAATTCTTCTGGAGCACACCGTGTGCTTTGTCTTAATTCTTCTAAGATCTTGCAAATGTCTCCTGCATAACCCTCAATTATGTTGCTCTGTGACATGAACAGAATGTAAAACATTTTGCTCTTCATATCTCTATCGGTCTGCAAAACAGGACACATGTGAGACAATTAATAGACCTTCCTACCAATGCATCTTCGCAGCTCACTAATCAAACAGCCAAGCAATCTCGATCAAATACATCAAGATCACATATTTTTTTCAAATCTAGTACTTCAGGTAACACCAAGGGCTGGGCATTATGTTCAAAGCAATAAAACACACTCACAGGTGCACTCACTGAGCTCAGGTGCATAATTCTTTTAACAACAGTGGAGCTATTACCAGTTCGGCCTCTACACCTGAACATGGCCAATAAAACCAGCACAATAACCCTCCATTACACACACAAACAGAGCCACGGTAAAAAATATTGTGAGTACCATGAAAAATTGTACATGAGGTTTTTGACAACAGACATATGTGAGACACACAAAGCCTCACAGGTTCAGTCAGGTACACTCTGAGCCGCAACTCTTATCTCAAGTGGAGGGGCAGAAGCTGTATAAATACACCAGACAATTCAGACAGCTTGATGCCCCCAAATTAAGAGAGAGAGTGAGAAAGAGAGAGAAAGGGAGAGATAGGTGGGGTTGAGTGTGGGGGAAATAGGACATCATATTGTAGCTGCAATTCAAAGAGCAATAAATCGAATTCAGAAGATCAGAACCCGCGAGATAGCCGAATAAACTGCAGACTATTCCAGCAGGCTTATAGAGTAGCACAGATGAAAGAGTAGGAGAGGGTAAGAGAGAGGGAGAGAGGGAAAGAGAGAAAGAGAGAGAGAGAGAGAGAGAGAGAGAGAGAGAGAGAGGATGGCAGTGATGGCCATTCTGAGTGTGAGGAGGAAGCAGAGCCGCTCTACGATAAGCCTGCAGACCACAGGAGCAATACTACGCAATCTACAGAAGGTGCTGGAACTTATCAGGCTGTGTTTATCCCTAGCAGGGCTGATTAGCTGATGCTCCTCTGGCTCAAAAACACTCAGCAATGAATGACAGACGTGAGCATGTTCTTACATATTAGTGGTGAGATTTGGTGAGAAAGTTGCCTGCATCCCCTGTCTCTTTGCTACACATGGCAATGTCAGGAAAGCCTTTTTAGAGTATTGCTTCCTTTAGGGCCCAATTATCTAAATTCAAAGGAACTGTGGATCGTTCCACAGTTCCACTCTTATAGCGTAATATAAGCTTAATCATTTTGCATTATTATATAATGAGCTGTAAGGTTTGGAAATGTGTTTGGAAAAGGCGCATAAGAGGCTAATGCATTAAGGTTACTAAAACACTGTACACACAGCAGCAAAGAAAAAGAACTCAGGCACTTTGTTGATGCAAAAAAAGAAAGATATAGAAGACTCCAAAATTTCTCCATTAATTTCTTTAAGAAATAATTACTATTTTCCAAATAGTTGTGGCACCAAATATTTCATTTAGATAATAATATGTGTATGCTCCAAACACAGTCTTAATCGTTGCTGTCTTTTCTTTTCTTCTAATCCTGAAGCAGTGTGAACATAAACTATGTGTTATGCTGCTTCCAGTAAATAATAGAAATACATTTTTTAATCTATATTAATGAAAAATTATGCAAATTAGTTTGGGAAATGGACCTGGGGTTTGGTCTTGAGCTTTGGTTACTGTGTGTGGAGTTTTGCATCTACTCTCCGTGTCTGTGTGGGTTTATTCTGGTTTCCTCCCAAAAACATGCCGGTAGGTTGATTGCCTACTCTAAATTGACCCTAGGTGTGAATTAGTATTTGTGTGTGTGTGTGTGTGTGTGTGTGTGTGCGCGTACGTGCGTGCGTGTGTGTGTGTGTGTGTGTGCGTGTGCATGTGCATGTGGTGCCTTACAATGGACTGGCGTGTATTGTGCTTAGTGCTCATGTTACAAAAATGTAAGTGTTATGGAGAATTTTTTGTATGTTGGTAAAGAAAGCAACATATTAAGTAATAGACCTCTTTTCAAATAAAAACATCATCGAGGCTGTCTGGGATTTTACCTGCAGAGACAGAAGCAAGTGAGAGCCAAAGTCTGCAGAACTGTGACAAGTTATCCAAGATTCTTGGAACAACCTACCAGCCAATTTCCTTATAAAACTGCATGAAAGTGGACCTCAGAGAATTGATGCAATTTTAAAGGCAAAGGCTGGTCACACCATTGATTTGGTTTTAGTTTTTTACTGTTTACTGCTTTTATAGTATTTGTTTAAATTAAGAAACTTTTCATTTCATTATTTTTGAAAGCATCTTTGCTATACAGAATTTCTTTACATGTGCCTAAGAGTTTTGCATAGCACTGTATTTATACTTCTGTAATGCCACATCTGTCTCTTGGTCAAATGCCTCAAACCTCAAACTTATTAATACATGGATACCAAATCAAGTTAATAATGCTCCTATGAGAACTTATTAATTATTTGCTGGTCAGGTTGTAATTATATCACATTAGAATATAACTCAGTTACAGTACAGGTCTCAATCCCAGAATGGCAATATACTGTTATACATCTTCATATGGATCTCCATTCTTGTCACACAGCTATCTCTCCATGTAATCCATGAGACTGTGGGGAAATGCTGTTAGGGACCAGGGAGAGTTGTCAGTATGTTTGCGCTTGTATTGATTTGAATAGGGCCTCTCTTTTCAGACTGCATAACAATATGTCAGATCTGTATTCGGTCACTGTCAGGCTTAGGAGAGACCAATGCAACAAGCATACATAATAATAAAAATAAAAATTTAATTAATTTAAACAAAAACAACATGCATCAATGCAATTCAATCAGCATTGTAAGCAAAATGGGG
>JAOUQW010000046.1:18312304-18326471 GCA_028565825.1 Olivaichthys viedmensis | reverse complement strand
GTAAACAGCCAATAAGCTAAAGAATAAAAGTATGCAATACACAAATATACAGATAAAAATAAATATACAGTACTGTACAAAAGTCTTTGGCACATCTGTAAAGCAAAGATGCGTTGAAAAATAGTTCAATGAAAAGTTTCTAAATATAAAAAAAATTACTATAAAGAGCAGTAAACAGCAAAAAACAAAATCAAATAAAAAACCAGTCCAGTCTTTAATTTTTAAAACTACATCAATTCTCTTAGTTTGTAAGGAAATCAGCTGGTAAGTTGTTCCAAGAACCTTAGAGAACTTTCCCGCAGTTCTACTGCAGACCTGTTTGTTATCTTTGTTTAATCATGCACTGGGCTAGTAATTAAGTTTTAATCTGAAAAGTGTTCTATTACTTAATATGCTACTTAATTTAACTACATACAGATTTCTCTGTAATATAATTTTTTTTGGAAAAGAAATGTTTGGAAATCTAAAATTTGCTCTTTTCTACTGACACACTAAAATAGAGAAGTCTTGCACAGTACTGGATGGTTCCAGAGGGGGGATGTAGGAAGGGTCCTTTTTTATTGTACATCTTAGATGGTCCAATTTTGATGGTGTTGTTAACGGCTCACAACAGTACTAATGCTTGACTTGCCAGTTTTAGTTAAAATCTTGACACATGAAAAAAATCTTCTAGCAATACAACTATCACATATAATGTGCTGCACTTCCTCATCACAGAATAACCACACAAAGTGAACCAAAAGTGTAAAAACAGAACTGACTGTAATCATGACAGACTCGTTCCATTCATGTCTAGTGACAGACGTGCTGTGCTACTTCGATACAGAATGAGTCAGACGCTCCTCACCGTGTCTTACTGACACAACCAATTAATTCATTAATTAGCCCTTGCCTAAGCCATTACAGTACAGTGAGGTCCTGAAATCATGTTTTATATAACAGATGCTCTGACATGAGTGTTTGTCAGAATGGACTGGCTTTTCCTGTTTGTTTTAGTCTGAATGCGAGAGAGGAACTGACAGGAGGAGCGAATATTTTCAGACCCTCCCCCTTTCCCTCTCTAAAACTAGGGGAGGTGTGATAAATGTCCCTGACGTGGTGATGCCACATTAACATGTAGAGATACAAGATGTCAGGAGGAGCCGTAATTAAGCAGGCGCAGAGACAACCCTGCCCCCTCTGCTCTTTGACGACAAAGCCAGAAAATGGAGGTGCGCTGGACTTTATTTATTAGATTTTCACAAGAGAGAATCGAAATGACATATTGAATTCAGGTCCTTTAAGTTTTAGGCCATTTTTAAAGCACTGTTCCAGATTTTTTAGTTCGCAACGCTGTTTTTCTTCCATTTCAGGTACATGATTTGTAGTAGTAAGAAAGTGCTGGACGCTCTTTTAATACCGCCAGCTCATTTCTCAACTCTGATCTACCTTTGGTCAATTTACTTTCTGCATTTGACGGGAACTGGCTAGCCTATACCTGTTTTAAATTGGAAAGAGTTCCTACATGCTCCCCCCACTCCAAAAAAAAAGCGGCGCTCCTGAAGCTCTGGATTTATCATGCAGAAAGCCTTCATCGCTCCCCCCATCATCATCATCCCCCTCAGCCCTGAATACATTAAAGGAAATATCACTGGGCTAACATGGCGCTGGTAGGCGAGATCTGGGTTACAGCGCTCGTGGGATTCTTCCAATTTAATCTCGTGAGTGATGACTTCAGCACACTACAGATAGAATCGCCAAACCCGGGTCATCTTCGAAGAACGCTAGACGATCTCTGGTTCCATCTAGAGCCTTTTACGTTTTATATTTGGGCACCGTGGTAAAATGGAAATTATATTTTGAAGGTTTGAAATAAAAAAAATTAGGAGACCCGTCTTTGAAAAGTTGTTTTGAAAAGGAATGAGCTGTCTCTTTCTGCTGGCCTTTTCTTGCTCTTCTGTGAGTCAGAAACTGATATATTGATTATTTAATGGGGTGGTTAATCACTTGTCAAGAACTCACTCTTAGAACTAGTGAGCAATGCATCCTACCTTACTTTTAAAGTCCCAATCAGGCCAACAGAGACCTTCAAATAGTGCCCATGTACCTTTAAATAAAATGAACACTATGTGCTTTTGCCGTATTTTCTGTTAGTCCTGGGCTTTACGACATAATTCAAATGGAAGCATGGTGACCGGTGGACAATATTTTTATATAAGGGATGACTCTTAAATATGAGTCATAATTGACATTTACTGATACACACTTCAGCAAACTTTTTTACATGATGAAATTAATTTCCCCTGAACTGATGGCACGCACTCCTACCATGTAAAACAGAAATTCACTTGGAAAGGCAGCAGTTAGATCAAATCAGCTTATATGTTAACATGCACATTATACAAGAAATACAATAAACTAAAAAGGGGAGGGTTTACCAGTGTGATGAGGGGTCACATTAAATTATTTCTAGCACATGCAGCTCACATTAGGGTTAATGGGTTCCATAAACATATACAAAGTAAATTCTGAGACGGTGAAATCTCAAAAGCATTTAAGTATATCATAAATCAATAGCTATGTATGTTGATTTATTTTTTATTTTTTATCTCTCAGCAGTATTCTACTGTATGATTTGTTTTATAAGAGATTTTATTCAGTGATTACTGTCATCCTCAAGCTCTAAATATTTTACAAGATTAAAACCTTAACCAAACCTAACATAAACCATCTTTAAAATACAATTTACAAAATCCTTCTTACTGTGATTAACAGTGTTTAATCAACACTTTCTTCTTATTGAGCTACTGATGAGTCATTTACTATCTACTGAAGAACTATATGCACAAGTAAGACAATGAGGTTTTATCATAATTATAGGCCTCCTTAGTGAGTAATTACAGTCTACCAGCGTGGGTCAATTACAATTTACAGAATCTGCCAATTAATCAATTAACCAGTAAAACCAATCAACCGTCTAACTAAAACAAGAGCCGAAACAATCCTCCATGTCCATACCAACCCTGAAATGCTTCATCATTAGAGTTTACTGTGCTGGCTTGTTGGGCCAAACCATATGAATAATGATTGATATGACGAGCCCATTCCCTCTCTGAGCCTCGCTGTCGCTGATCAAAGATAGGCACGCGGATAAAAATGAAATCAGTAGAATGTTGGCACGTACAAAAGGAACAAAGGGGGGTGGAGTTACGTGAAAATCGTTTGCGCCTTGTCCATTGTTTTTGGGGAATAATAAGAGCTGGCTGCGTGCGAGTGCTGCGTGCGAGTGCGCTTTGATTAACCTCTGCTCCCGAGCACAGTATCATTGCCTATTGACCTGCCGCAACTTTCCACAGGCAAAGGTCTCGAGAGCAGCGAGATGCCAAGGTAATGGACGAGGGTCTAATTGTCTGTTCTTGGAAGCTGAAGTTATCGGCAGCTGCCAGTGTATCAGAGGCTGAAGCTCCACACAGCCAACCAGATCACACTAATTGCAATGGCCTTTTCATCATCTCGAAATCAAGCAGTCTCACCACTGCACAGGGGAAGAGAGAGGAAACCACACACACACTCACACACACATGACAGTGGAGGATGGCAGGAAGACAGTCAAGGGAAACAGTCAAAACGAACACTTCACTTTGACTGCCGACACACATACACACTGTAGCAAACACACACACACACACACAGACACACTTTTATCTTTCTTCAAACCAGAAGCTTTTACAGCATTAACCCTCATGTTCTGATGTCCCATTGACCCAGGCTTCTTTTTTCGATTTTGTAGCAATACAATAGTAAAGTTTGCCAAATAAAATGCTCAATATATCTAATCTTCATCAAAATTACCATCAGTATAAACAGAATTTATGCAAAAAGTTTTAAGGATCCTCCTGATGGCAGATGTGTGTTCCAATATTATTATAGTTTTGATTTTTGAAATTAGTTTAAAGTTTATTTCTGTTCATTTATTTTGGTTTTATTATTATTAGAGTTTCAGTTTATTTTTGTTAGATTTTAGTGTGGTTATGATTAGTTTGTATTTTTTTATATATATATTTATTTATTATATATATATATATAGTTTTATCTTTAGTATTTTCTAGGGATATATTAGAAGTTGTGGAGCTGTTTGTTTCTGATCTTCAGAGAGGAAGGCATGAATATACACATTTGTACACATTTTATAACTTCATTGGTTACATTTTGCTGATCATTTCCCATACAAAACTAAAGCCTGAGGCGCCCGAATGTTGCCCAGAAAATTTTTATGGAAATTAATTCACATCTGTTATTTTTTATAATTTTTTTAAATGCTATTTTCAGAGGGAATTTTAGTAGTTTTCATTTAGTTGTAGATTTTCTTATTGTTAAATTTAGTACATTATTTTATTTTTCATTACTACAAATATACAGTATGTAGTCCCTATAGGTTTTATAAATACCTGTAAATAAGAGATTAAAATACAAAAAAATAAAACTCACATTTTGTTTCTTATTTCCAAAGACCAGTTAACACATTTATTTCATTGTGTTACTCTCAGGTCAAAATGACCTGAATGTAATCTCTGTTATGTAAATATTATTTTTAAAAATTCAAATGTTTCACATCCGCTAGATTAATCAAGTCAAGCTCATATAGTTTGACATTGGAAACATATATTTTTAGTATTGTTACACTCTTATTGAAAATGCGTCATTTTGAAATATAAAGAACCTAGAGGTTAAACGGAAAGGCCCAGTTGTATCTGTAAGCTCGAACCCTATTTGATGGGCATTTAGGCAGGCCAGTGGAGAGCGCCAGGGGCATGGGGGCATGGGGGGGGCACAAGGGAGCAGGGCTAGTGGAGGGCCTGGAGACAACTGCTCCTCCTGACGGGAGATCAATAACGGCCGTTCAGTGGCAGCAGCCAGGCTGCCGAGGCTGACAGGGGTCCGCTCGTTGTAATTGGATCAAAGATGCAGGCAGTCGCCAGGACTCACCCCAACCCCTGCCTTGAGACCCCACCATACACAAACACACACACATATACGCATACATACACACCGTTTGGTACTGTCACAGCTGTCACATGTCCTCCCAAAGCCCTGATGTCAGCATAGGAGGCTTAGTGTCACTCCCTTCTCTTACTTCTTCCAGATTTTCTATTTCACTACATTTTTCTCTCCTTTTTTCTCTTTCTGCCTCACAATGTTTCTCTGTTGCCCACGTCTCTCTGTCTCTCCAGCAGATGGATGAATGGCGGTGACATTAGACCCTTTCTTCATGCTTTTATGCAAAAGACAGATCTGTGTCTGATCTGAGGATTTCATGGAAATAAAGTCGCCATTTATTTGTGGTGGAGAGAATGAAACAGCCAGTAAAGAGAAATCAGACGATGCGGTTAAGCTTATTAAAAAGGGAAAGAGGAATAAATAACAATAACCTTTCCGAGAGGGAAAAAAAACAAGGACGTGTTCAGGATGGTGAGAAATTGGAGAGGTGCTCTATGTAAAGCCAAAAGTAATGAAAACCACCTCCACCAAGAACACAGCCGCTGCTTAGTCCCCTATTATTTATTCTCCATCTGCTATCTAGCAGATTTTTGTATTGTGGCCTCGCATGGGGACTTGCATGTTCCTAAAGCAAATATTGACCAAATCCTTCAGTTGCATTTGAAATGAATAACATGGAGATTTCACTCAAAGCTGAGACGGAAATATTTGTGCATGGCATAAGTAATAGCCATGGAGTGATGCCTTTTCTGCAGCATGTAAAACACAGAACTGGTCATTTCTTTTTAACAATACCGTATATGCCATGGCCCGAGATTTTCATTATTTAAAATTGTACAGCACGAAGATATTAATAGATAGCCCTCTCAGAAGATACAAATATGCAGCTTATTCCTAGTTTAGATTATCCAAAAAGTAAAGGGGCTTAGGCAGAATCCCTTAAAGCAAGGATTCACATACTGCTTTAGCAGATGAAGAGGACGATACTTGGTCCACCATGACTAAAAAGCTTTCCTCTCCTAACAGTCAGGGGGCTCTAAAATTGTCATTTCCTTTATCTGCGGAGTTAAAAAGCTCATGGAATTATCGCGCGCGGAGCCACTGCACAGGAAATCCTGGAACAGCAGACACCAGGGCGGATCGGATTAAAGGACGGTTCAACATTAAAGGAGAATCCATATGCAAATTTACCATCAATATGCACCAATTAGAGGAGGCTTGTTTGTGATGTAATCCTACAAGAGAGTCTTTGCCCTCTATTTCCACATCCTTAATCAAATTAGGGGCTTAGAGACACTCCATTATCCGATTGTAAACGATACTCATTTCATTTCTTTTGAGTTTGGGCAAATAATAAGCCCTTTTGTCAAAATTGATCTAATAACATAAGACGGGGTAGACCGCGTGTCTACGATCAAACATCGGCGAAACGATTAAGGATTTTAGCTTTGAGTGCATGGATACAATGAAAACAAAATGGAAATATGAAAGGGAATGAGAGAAATAATGATGGGACACTTGTAAGATAAAGCCACTAAAACCTAGAAGACATAAACACAGAAATACACATGGTAATGAACAGATAGTAAGGCAGGGACGGACACCGTAAAAGAAAATTAATCATTGGAAGGAAACAAAAAGTCAAGCCTGTTCGGCATTGGTAAGGGGACTGATTGCACACACACACACACGTTTATGCATGCACACACACACGCACATACATACATGTGGGAACAGCATCAGCATCTCTTGGCACCATGTCAGACATCACTTCTCCACAGATCCCACGTTCACCTCTCCGTGCTTCACTGGCCTAAAGGATGTGCTTAACAAATAGAGACAGAAAAAAGGGGTGAGAGAGAACAGAGAGAGTGTGAGACAGAAAAAGAAAGAGAGAGAGAGGGGGGCAGAGTATAGGGAGCTGCAGAGTGGCCGCGGGGCTGTGCTAAGTGATCTGTATTCTCCCAGAGTCCTCAGTTCCCTAACCCTGTGAAATTAACAACACTTCCCTCCTCGGTGACCTTCAACCCCTCACATAATACCACATCCACCAAGCACCATGCATGAGCGTGTCTGGCTAATGTAAAAAGCCCCAAAATGTCCATGTCAATGTTTTCATTAAATACAGCCTGGAGTGGCAGCGGGGCTCAGGCTCAGCCACAGGGCCACCATGCTTCCTTTTTTCTCCTTTTGTAGTGAACAATATCAAATATATACGGCCATGTCCTGTTTTAGTCCTATTTACTGTATACCCTTGGTTTATCAGAGCTTCATTATGGTCATACTGTGGTTGGGCTAAGCCTAATATGAGATCTCACTAACATCATGAAATATCATGATATCCCTTTGACACACATTTACACACACAGCTGTAGTGAACCTGGACAGTGTGTTGGCACTGAATCTCGAGGAAGAGACATTAAATGGAGAATGAGAGGCTGTTTTTTAGGAAGCGTAATTTCCCACAGACCACCTGGAGAAAGGCGGGAGGCATCATCGGCAGTGTGTTTGGTTCAGCTAACGTAGAGCCCGAGGGAGGGGAGGCCCTAACGGACTGACCCCCGCACCTCACCTCTTCACCTCACACTCATAATCACAGGTCTGGGAGATGCGCACAGCCGGCTAAAAGGTAGACGAAGCCATTAGAGAGATACTTAAAAACGGCACTTACGTCTCCAGTTACAAGTGATTACTTAAACTGGGGTTTGGTATTTAAGATGATGCTTTCAACTGGGTTTTTCACGTTTGGTAATTCAGCTGTTTGATAGAGAATCGGTGTCATATAGGGATCCAAAATAACTTCTTGTTGTTGAAGGAAGGAGAAGCAGGGTGGACGGTGCCACCAGCAGTAAAGACATTTATATACTGAAACTGTTACAGTGAAAAATGCGGTTATTTTAGATTTTTTTTTTACACATATGATAACAGGATTTTATTAAATAAAAGCAGATTAAAGCACAAGGCAGAGAGATTTGAGCAAACAAGAGAGCAGTGGCGTTGTTTTGATTTGTTTGTATTTTTCTGTTGCTGGCATGAAAAGGCATGTGTGTGTGTGTGTGCATGTGTTGCATGACCAGGCCTCTGGTCTCCCACTAGGGGAACGCTTGGATCAGCGGAGACAGCCGCTAGCCCGGGGTTAGTGTAGCCGTGGTCGCACTGCTGTGATGGGGAGCAGAGGCGATGGTCTGGAAATAAACCCGGCTTGTGTGTGTGTGTGTGTGTGTGTGTGTGTGTGTGTGTGTGAACACTGCACAGGCCGTGTGGAGCAGCCCAAGCATTTAAAGACAGATGCCTGCTAGACTGCCTCACAGCTCGGAGAAGGTGCAGCGTGCAACACTGGACGATAACAGGAAAAGCATAGTGTAGCTTAGGACTTGCACCAAGGACTTTAAATAAAGATCCTTATGCTAACTGTTATAGATATTGAAATGTGTGTAGTGCTGCTTCCATCTGATTCTATCTTAACTGTGGGATAGATCTTGTATAGAGAGCATACCTGCATATTATTTAAACACATAAAAAAAACGAAAGTAGAAAGAAAGAATGATACAGTGATACAGTGGTCTTCCAGTTTTACACAACATTTTCATCTCATAGCATGCAGGTTTTATTTCAGATATTTTTAAATGTCCTTGATGAACAGTTTTTGCAATTAATTAACACATTTTACATCCTATTCTACCCGACGTTGTGCACCCCTGAGTCGACATTAAGGCATTTCAGTGAGATATTTTAGGAGGAAGAGAGAGAGACAGCCAAAGAGATGGAGAGACAGAGCAAATCCACTGGTGCTTCTTATACTCCTAGAAGAAATACCAACTCAGAACTCCAAGAAAAGAAAGGCAAGAGGCCAAACATATTTGTCAGAACTATCAGAGTGTTTATTCCAGCCAAATATATGCCACATGGTCGAACAGCTGAATTCCCTAACTGAAAGATAACGAACTAGACTAGTCTAATCCTGGAGCTACTGTAACATACAGTACTATATGGTTTAGACTTTACTTGCTCTAGACCACCTGATTCCACCTGAATGACAAGGCAATATGGATAGATTTAGTTTGATTTCATACACATGAAGGCAAGGTACAAACGTTAACCCAACCCTAATCCTAACCTTACCCTTTGTAACTTTTTATACAAATTGAGCCAATCGAATTGTTACAACTTTGCAGGTTGGAGTGAAACCAAATTAAGTGCTAAGGAAGAAAGTAATTCAGCTTTTAATATGGCTGCGCCGACTGTTTTTAGCACTGTGACATTCTTTTGTCCATTTTTATAGATATATAACCATGTCACATAATCAAGTCTGTTTGAGGCACTAAACAACTCAATGTGGTTTGAGGAATGTGTGTGATGATTTAGACATGCAGTTTGCACAACGCTAACCTGATAGCTCTAAACCTTCCTTACTTTAATGACTTACACCGGATAAGTCCCGGATAATTAGTACAGCCCTCTGTGCTTTATCTGTTAATATTGTTTTTATCCAATAAGAACAAATTTATTTTGACTTATAGAAGGATTATTCAATCTAGTCTGAAAACTATAACTACAATATCTGACAATATTGTATTAGCTAAAAGTACACTTTTATTTCAGAAGTGATAAAAAACAGGCTCCCGAGCGGCACAACAGAAAAGCATTTGCCCTATCTTCGGGAAATTGCGACTTTGAATCCTGACGATGCCACAGCCGTGCGTGGCTGGGAGCTCAAGAGAGAATAATTGGCCCTGCTCTCTGGGTGGGAAAGATGGCATTGCACTCTCTCCCCTGTCAATCAGAGCAACACTAGCCAATTGTGTGCATCTGTGAGTTCCTGTATATGGACAAGGGCAGTTAGCGCTTTCCTCCAAGTGTGTTCGGCTGCCCTGTGACGTTGCATGAGCAGTAGCTTGAAAAGAAGGGGTGGCTGGCTGCACATGTCTCTTAACCCCCACCCTCCCCGGTTGGTAGCTGTCATGCGATAGGGGAAAATTAGCTAGTGGGTAGGAATTGGCAGTGACCAAATTGGGGAGAAAATGGGTTAAAAATTAAAAGTAGTAAAGAAAGTAAAAAAATTAAAACATTTCTTGGGAGTAGATCCTGTTGTAGGTTTCATAGTCATATCATAAATAAGGTTGTTAATGCGGATGTAAATCTTAAATCACTTAAGTTTTAATGTCAGATAGAAAGAGTGAAAGACTGAGATGTTTCTGTATCTGTAAAAGCTGCCCTGAGGGTCCCAGTGGTTTCTGCCTCTTTCATGTGAAAACTGCATCATATAATCTGGGGACGCTTACTCGATGCGTCTGTACTGACTGCCACTTGTAATCTTTTCTTGGACAATATAAAGAGAGAGCTTTACCCAGAGGCCTGTTATTGCCAGATAGAGTAAATACAGATAACAGAGTCGAGGAATTTCTATAAGTTAGATGACAATCCCCCCCGCTCCCCAGCTGTTTCTCTTTCTGTTTCTCCTGGAGCTTCATATCCTCTGTTTATCATTCATATCTGTATGTATACATAAGCACATCTCACAATATGCAATTCAATTTAATGAGCAGGGTATCCAGCCTTCTGTATTTCCTTCAGTTTCTCTCCGTGCAGAAAATGCCGGTGTCAGTTAGATTTGTCTAATATGAAGCAGTGCAATGGGGAAAGGCTTGTCAATGTTTGCCAGTCAGTTTACTCAGGGATGAGCAGTAGAAAGAGTCTACCACCTCGGTGTGTATGCGCCAGACTTGATTATGATTCGCTGTAAAATAAAGAAAAAAAAACATAGACCTCCACACAAAAGCCTCTCTTGTGGTTTGGTAAACACTTAAACATTTTTCATAGGAAGATGAATTTAAACCCTCAGAGATGAGGAGGATAAAAACAGCTACTGTAGAGCTTTATTAAGCTTAATTGCTTTCTCTTCAATCTTTTCTTGAAAGAAAAATGAAACAGTAAGTTGCCATTGTTCCCCTTTCTCATCTCCGTAACAAACCCGTAAAAAATGGCATTCGCTTTTATTTCTGCATATTTTGCATGCTAACATAAGGTCCGTGGAATCCTGCAAAGAATGGGGGCAAAAACAATAATTTGGGTAAAGTGCACAGTTAATTTCCACTTAATTCCAGATTCAAGCAGCACATAATGGAAATTTGAACCGTCATAGCAGATTAGTCTCCTGTGTGGTAGGGTGTCTCTCTCTCCGATAGATTTACATTTATCAATCTCACCACGGAAAGAGAGAGAGAGAGGGAGAGAGAGAGAGAAGGAGAAAGAAAGAGTGATGACAAGAGATAAAGATTAGAGAGATAGTGAGAAGGAGAGAGAGGAGTGCTTCATTTAATTTCTTCTCTCTTTTCCGGCACACTGACCTCCTCCCTCCCTGTATAATCACAACAGTTATGCGGGAATATTCAGGCATTAATAATGAATTGTGTGGGTTCAGGCTTCTCTCTATTCAGAAATACACACTTGTGACCTTCACCTCTCTCAGAGTGAGCAGACTGACTCCTAAAGCAGTCATACTAAACAAGCAGCCATCTCTCAACTTGCCACGCATGTCTCCCACAATTACGGTCGGTAAATGTAGGCTTCAACTTAGTTTAAACAATATACTACATGCTAGTTTTCTAAAATGAATAAGTCTGAATTCAACCTTTTGATTATAATGACTCAGGTTACTGCTGTTTTTGCTGTGTACAAAACTTGCATTGTACTGGCTGAGGTCACAAGTTAGCAATTGTTCTGAATCTTCTAACAGACTGTAACGTTTTCTTCATAATCTTCAGACTCAGTAAACCTTGTGTTAACCATTAGATGCAGAGGTAGAGTCTAAATGACCTTGGGGGCTCTTTATTCTGTTGTTTCATCATTACAGAACCTTAAGGAATGATTATTTTCCTAGAATCGTACAATGGTATTAAACCTTAATCGAGTTCGATTAGTTTTACCTGGGGAAGTACTGTATTTATGTGATTACTGACAATATCTGTGATTTTAATCCAGGATGATTCAGCAATATCCATAGTTTTTACAAGTCTGACAATAAATAAATGATTTAATTAATTAATTAATTAATTAATGTTTGATGTTTAGTCATTGTTCTTGTGAAATATCAGAGCATGAGATTTGAAAGCCATTTTCCAGATGAAGGAAGTTAAAGAAATACTGCAGTGCTTATCAACCCAATGTCCATCCACCGCATTTTTAGCATATTTGCAATTACTACGAACAATAATTTCGCCAATTTTCCCTGTACTGAGAAAAGAACAGAAAACCTGTTTACTTGAAACTCACTTATAATGAAAGCCTAGGGACAGTTGTTGGGGCGTCAGTAAACATATTTTTGTAGAAAGATTTCATGAATTCTTTAGTCAAATGTATTTGTAAATTAAGCTCTAAGTCTATATAATTCTTCCTTTGCTGGGTCTATTTTTCACAGGGAAGAATTTGTGGTTATGCATTACCAATGTACTTGTTTTCTCTCTAATTACACATGGATAGCACAAAACCTTCTGGAAAGCCTAAGTAATCAGAAACTTTTTAGTGTATTGCTCCAGGGATAGAAAGTTGGATGAAAACTCCATAAGAACAGCTTTGGTAAGACTTTCTCTCATGTTTGTCTCCTTCTAAGACCTTTATTGTTAGAGTGTATTAGTTGTATTTTGGTAATCGCATATCTGCTACAGATGCATTGGATAGAGATTATGTTGAAAATATGCTGGAATATGCCTTTAATGTTTATGTTCAGTTAACATGGTATATATGAGATCATCACGTTTGATTATCATTTACAAAAAAAGATTAAAGATCTTCTTTACTTGTTTAATAAATATGTGGCAATTCAAATTTTGAATTCATATAAATAAAAAAATGTTTCTTGTTACAATGGAATCTTATTGGTGTCTTTAGCATAGACTGCAATCCCAGAAGAAAAATTCTCCTCATTAAAAGGCTGCATCTGAAAAAGAAAAAAAGAAAAACTTAAGCTGAAAAGTTTTCTACTTTCTCTTCTAGTATAACATCCATGACTTCATGACCCAACCATAACCCCCTTAGACAAGATCCCATGATGCAGAGTCATCCCGTTAAGCTTTACAATAATTTCAGTTCACACCATGAGCCCAAGCACACACACTGAAAACCCTTCAGCGCTGTAACAGGATGACACTTTCACCACGGCACATGCATTAAGAAGCCTAGGGCCTTTCACAGGACACCAGAGTGCTGTTTATCTCCCATCATCCCCTTTGGCAGCATGTGTCGAGTGCCGTTCAGGATAATGTCCCATGGGGACAGCACTATGTGTTGAGAGAGCAGAGGGATAGATGAACGTCCACAGCCGCTCTCACCAGAGACACTCTTCTTTGTTAGCCAAGTAAGCCCATACACAGTTATGTCCTGCTAGCGCCTGTTATATAGACTCTTGTGTGTTTGCATTATGTATAGAATGATTTGTATTGTGTGTCTAATTCCTTTCTCTCATATTTCTGGAGGGTCAAGATTATTATTATATTAGAGTTCTGAGCATATAGCACCACATCCATTTTTAATTCTGTCTTTGTTAAGCATTCATTTATTGATATATTCCAAACCAAAATCTTGCATTTTTTATTGCTATCTTAGCACTATTTAGCAGCCCGTTTGACCAAAGTGCCATGTAGGTTGTGTGTGGACAAAAGGAACAAATGTTATTAGGTTTGCTTTCAAAAAGAACATCTGCTCCTATTCTGCCATGCTAAAATGGGACTTTGAATATTTATCAACTCCCGGGCTAAATTAAAAATCCCATAGTCTCTGTAGTCTCAGTTTAATTGCTCTGCTCCTCTGCTCGATGGACTTTGCACATCAAATCTCCATAAAAAAAGAAGAAGAATTAAACAGCACCAAGTTCTAATAAATGACACCTTAAAGGAATACTTCATCCAAAATATGCTAATGTTTGATGCTAATGTTCAGATGAAGGTGTATACACACACACCAAAAAAAACAAACATATTAAGTGTCACGGGTCAGAGACAGGACGGAGGACAAAGGCGCAAGCCATTGCAAACTAACAACATTTATTCAAACCAACGAAAAAACGGCAGTACACAAACTTGTAACATCCAACAATCAGGCACAAACTGGACGGAAAAAGGAGGGCTTCTTAAACACTACTAATGACAGACAAACGACACGCAGGTGGGGACAATCACATCACGAGACAGGGAAA
>JAOUQW010000046.1:18295474-18306606 GCA_028565825.1 Olivaichthys viedmensis | reverse complement strand
CGGAAACAAGCGGGTATTTAAACACTTAATAATCAAAAGACGAACAAGGAACAGCTGAGGACATTTAACAGCACTCATGTGACAAAGACAACAAAACAAAAACACAAGTGCGTGGCGGCCGTCGCCATGGCGACCGCCACGCTATATCCCACGCTCAGCCGCGCGCGTGACATTACCACAAAAATTTAATTGTACAATGTCTGTGAGATAATGTACACATGACAAATAAAAACACTTTGGCTTTGACTTTGATCATGATGCTAAGTTTTAAAACCTGAATGAGGCTGATACTAGTCGTTGTTGCTTGGCAATAGACCTTTGGTTCAAATGTCTTGAGTTTGTATGGTTGCATTGAAAAAAAGCTGAACTGAACTGAACCGAGGAAGCTGAACCTCCAAAGGTAGGGGCTTCAACCTTCAAATTTTAGAGCAGTGGATTTGTTATTTAACCAGCCTCTTTATAAAGCCAGGTAGGAGGCCATTGTACCACAGGAAGAAGTGTCCAGAGGAGATCCTGTTCATCTCAGTGTGGGTGACCCAGTCGACTCTTAACGCCACTTTGTTAGGTGTTTTCCTTTCCTGGTCTCTCTCAGCCAGACCTCTCCCTCCCTCTTTCAAAAAGCAGGCAGTGTCCACAGACCTCAGAGAGCGTTTTCAAACAACAAAGTGCCGTTTGACTGTGCTCTCGTCCACGGGAGAGAGAGAGGCTCCTCTTCCGGCCTTTGATGCTCCAAGGAATCGTTTAATCAATTATTAATCAAAGTTTGTGTGTCAAATTCAAAGACGCTTCCACCACTCTTGGTTCCACTCATAACAGAAAGGCCCTTTTTTCCTGCTGGATTTCAATACAGTCATCGTTTAAGGCATCTCCTCTCAGGAGTGCTGTTTTAATAAGGTGGGTTCAGATACATGTTCTCTCGCTGAAAGGTTGCTTTTGAGGTTGAGATTAACGGTTAAAACATGACACGCCTGGCTTACGTGGATTAATAGGGTGTAAATGAGAAGAGAGGTGTTGGGTAGTGCTGGGACTACAAAGCCTGAGGGAGAGGAGACGTATGACATCAATGAGGAAAATCCTAGTGAAATAAAATATGGGAACTGTAAAGGCAATGGTTTTCTATGACTTGGAATTATCATTGCCTTGTGTCAATTCATGTAGCTGTTCAAACAGTTATTCTAAAAAATGTACAATGCTTGACATCCACACAGCTGAAATGTATAAAAAAGATTAAGTAGCAAAGCTGATGAGGGTGGCCACTGTATATAAGAGCAATCACCTGGACTGCACTACAAATGCGTATATCAATGCATGTGTATTACCGGCAGGCCCCCATAGGAACACAATTCCATTCAGTTTATATGATAGAATTGATTCCTGGGGTCACTTTTATCGAGGAGGAATCTCTCAACTCCATTTATGAATAAAAATGGTGCATCTTGCAACTCAATTCAAGTATTCTATAAAAAATGCATCCCCCCTGTTATTGTTATTTCTTCTTTTGGATAAATCCTTCGCCATTCTCCTGCCACCTTCATTGTTAGACAAATTGAAGCGCGAACACGGAGGGGGGCAGCGGTAAGCAGAGAATCCATTTAGCCATTCCATCCTGAGCCGGAGAGGGGAAACTGGGCGTTCAAAGGCAGCAGCCACAATGCGAGTGACACTGGGTCACCCTCTCTTCCTCCCCATCTCTCTCACCTGCCTGATAGGACTGCAGCAGGGCCAGAGAACACGCTCTGTGAAGCTTCAGCCTTTTTGTCATGGCCATATCTCATGATTGATGGCTTCGTGGCCACAGCCAATGTGCCCTTTTTAAATAATTTATGTTGCTATCGCCACGGACGACCACCTTATAACGGGAGTTGTTATTTTTACATTCAATCCCTCGATCAATACTTTAAAAGACTCAGGCCCGGTGCTAATGAACTTCTTAACAAGGTCTCAGGGGGGTTTGAAACAATTATAGCCTTAGCACTGACCACCTAGAGAAATAAAAAACAGGTCATCAGTGTTGCACATAAAAGTACATTTCACTCACATCCAGTGCTTTTAGCTGGAATTAGAGTCACATGAGGTTTCTTTTACATCTTTAGGTGTTGTAACATTAGTCAGATCGTATTTGCCACAACATAATTACTGAACACTGACATTGTGTATGCTGTAGTACACAGAACGAGTACAGTCTTAATAAGCAGTGTGTCAATGTAGAACTACATCTGAACTTGCACTATTGCATTTTCTTCCCCAAAAGCAGCTAATATAAAAAAAGGACTATATAGTACGTATAATCTGCAAGGTAGTAAACACTAAAAGACAGATACATTTTCTGTTCTCTCCTTTCCCCGTGTGACATCTTGCCTATTGGTAATCTGTAGTATTTCTAACAACATAAAGCAATGCAAGAGTCCCAGGCACGGGCATTATTCTCCCCATACAGTACAGTAAGAGAGATGCCTCGTAAATCAACCCTCCCCGGTCACCCTGCCTTTAACCAAGTGACAAATTGGCCAAACCACACTGTTTGAATTCTTATTAAACTTGATTAATTCATACCATTAGTTAATCACACAGCAGCTCATAAAATATTGTGAATTAATTTCTGTAATGTGATTAATTTGCGAACCACTTGAATTAACATCGATAAATCAATTTGTGAATCAATTATATCATCACGTTTAAATGCAGAGATAATAGTGTATGTTAACTGGTGGCTAAAAAGAGATCATCTATCATCGGGGGTTAGAGCGCAGAGGGCCAAAAGCACTAGCTTAAATGATCAATGATCAAGAGGCCTTACTCATGCTTCTCTTGTTGGTTCAGCCGTGTGTGTTGTGAAAACACTGCTTCTATTCAGAGCAGATTCAAAGAAATATGCTTACTGTGTAAGCTCTTTTTTGATCCTATGAGAGGCGCAAAGACTAGGCTATGTTTACATTACAAAGTTGAAGTGGCACTGATATTTTGCCTAAATGGAACACATTTCAGATTTTTTCAAAACACTCAGATTTGAGCCACTTTCATATGCAGTCCTAGATCGGATACTTATCCAATATGTGGCCATGAGACGGTAATTAGAATGATACTTTACTGCGGATCCATCCTCCAGTGTTGGCAACGTGTCAGTAGCATTTAACCTGGAAAAGAAATGGAGGAAACAGCAAAAGCTTTGCATCTGGCCTTTTTTCGCCTTCGCACCCTGATCATGAGCTACATCTGACCTCAAATCATTTTTGTGATAAAGACTAATGCTGTTTGTTTATTCATTTAATCGCTACTGTAAAGATGGATTGTGCTTTCAAATATGGTGTTTATCTGTTGGTGTTCATGATGCATGTGGATCATCGTTATTGACTTCGATAATGTGGGTCGTTTGCAGGGCAGAGATCTTTTCACACTAATGACAGATATGGGTCATTTACAATTGTCAGTATTAACTGTCGACGCAGAACGATCAGACCTGAGCAAAAAATCGGAATGGAGCAATAAAGCTTGCAATGTGAACTTAGCCATAATAGCTTTAGGAAATAAACTCTGAGAAGATCTGCAAATTAGTGAGGCTCACAGTGTCCACAATAAAAGCCCTCTAGTAAAACACTTTGTTCACATGGCAGGGCAAATGTGATTTATTTCCAAATACATTTTTTTAGTGTCAGTGTCCGCATTGTAAATTACAAAAGAGCAAATCTGATTTCTTTGTTTGGACTGTAGTTGCATTTGCTTGCATATATCTAGACTAATTTCCATAGTAAGGACGCAGGCGTGTGTAAGCTGGGTAGTGCGGGGCAGGAGAAGGTTAGTTAGCTACCAACAAGGAGATTTCACCATGGATTATGTTTACCATAAGCACAGGAACCGTGTTTAGGCAAGGTGCCAATGACTTGTCTTCATGCTGGTTTATCTATGTTATCTATGTTCCACCAAGCAGTGAAAAAAAAAGAAATCCGATTTGACTATTGCATTGGAAAAAGTCATTTTATCTTTCCTGCCCAAATCGGATATGCCAAAAAATCTGATTTGAGCCTCCTGTCTGAACATAACCAAAATGACTGAAGCCACATTGTCTGTATTGTTAAATGTGCTTGCATATTGCATATATTGGGATGACACAGAAAAAGAGGGAGGAGAAGACAGCTCAGAGGATAAGACACAAGAAGACAGAGAACGAGAGAGAGAGTACAAGATGATGTAAGAAGGTTCCACCACTGTTAACTTGGCACTGTTGGCTCTGTTAAACGTGGCAGTGTGTGTGTGTGCAGAGTTACAGAGCATCTACACGTGGCGCTTTGGGCCTGTGCTCTCGTTAATAGTCCTACTGCATGTAACAGCTGTCTCCTCCCTCAGTTCTCGCCACACGGGCCGCCAGAGAGAGCAGGAACAGGCAGACGAAATGTCACCTGGCGAGGAAGGAAAATGTTCCTCCAACTTTGTTTAAGGTTCGAGCGAGTTGAGCTTGATTGGAGTTGGTGTTTATGCCACCGGTCCTTATACGAAACCACCGTGCCGGCTTTGACAGCTCCCCGTTCCTATGCTGCCTATGTATACAGGGAGATATATTTTTTTATTTCTCGCAGGTGGGGGAGAAAAGGTTAGAGACTTGTTCTCGCTGCACAGGCAGTGGGCCGTCGTTCTCTAATTACTGCGGCTCTGCCGGCTGCCGGCGCGAGGTGACACGTAGGTTTCCCATAAGCTGTTATGGACAGATCAAAACAGAAAAATGATCAGTTAGTGGAGTGGAAAGGAAGCCGGAGCTCGGTGGCCTCGTCGTGCAGTGACAGCACCTGGTGCTACAACTGCGGGGTCGGAGAAATGGGATTTGATGATCATAGACCTTCATTCTAGAGAACATATTTTCCATAATTTCCCAGTTTACTAGCACAAAGCATTGCAAATGTGATTAGTCTTCATTTTAGAAGGGATAGTGTTATTATTCAAAGGCCGTGTTGTATTAGTAAAACCTGGTTTGCACATTGTAGAATAATAATTCTATGATATCTTATATCGGATGAAGGCCGCTATCAGATTTTAAAAAACGCCTGGATTTTAGCTTAATAATCAGGCTATTCAGTTTATGTATAACGTTAATCGGATATTTTTTGGTTTTTCTACATCTGCACATGTGTGCAAACAACTGGGAGAAAAAAATGGCTCACCTGTGTCTTATGATCAAAACAGAGACAACTTGTAGAAGGACAGAATTGTGTGCAATTTGCAAGCATAAAGGCTTCCAAATAAATATTTACCAGTAATGCAACTCAAGAGTGACTCGTTAGTAGCCAGTAATCTCAAAAAGTAATTTGTGCTTTTAATCAACCAACAAGAAATACATAACATGATGGATTAAAAATATAGATTGTGTACCTTAAGAAAATAAAACAATGTAGCATTTATCAACACAACTCCGCTACTATTAACTACTTATAAGCTATTTGATTTTAAAAAGTAGTGAAAATGCCACCTTACTCTGGGAAATGTAATTAAACTAAAAGCTTCACTACTTGTAGCGCCACTATTGAAATAAATCTGACTCATGCAGACCCGGAGTTTTCCCATTATCAGATTGTAAAAGTGTTGATCAAACAATTGCCAAAATCCGTTTTTAAGAAGTTATCAGATTATTTAAGTACACACTCAATGTAACTGGGATCCATGCGCTAAACAAGCTAAACTTTGATTTCACACACCTCCATTCAAACAAGTATGTCAGTATGAGTCCTCGGTTGGCCCACGGCAGCAGACCTCGATGCCTTTTCCTCGGAGTATTTTTGTATTGCTCTCTCAGAGGGAATACACTTGCAAATAACATTACTGGAATCAAACTGCTTACCAACTTGGAACAATCCATAATTATTGAGGTATTAAATTAATTCATTTTCTTGCACCAACAATTATGCGCCGCTTGTAATTCTATTCCAGCTCCAACATGCCGCAGCATATAGTGCTTTTGACTTAACTCTGATTTAACAGCATCCAGCTGAGGAGCAGTAAATACAATGTTTAGCTGAGGGAGGATTATTAATTATCATGATCATCTGGATGCGTGTGTGTGTGCGTTTCAAAGCTACACTATAATTAAATGTGCTGTAACAAGAGTGTAGGGAGGTAGAAGAATGTTAAGGGGGTTCATGAATCGCTGGAGGTTCAATGAGACCACCCCCTCGCTGAGGTTTTGGATAGAGATGGAAGGACGTAAGGAAAGAAATAAAGAAAGAAAAAAAAAAGAAAGAAAGAAAGGAAAAGAAAAGAAAAATGGGCAGTAGAGGAATTTATGCTTTGGAAAAGACCTCACTGATTGCTGAGAAGGTAAAGAACCAATGACGGCATCAGAGGTTTAATTTAAAGTGTGTTTCTCACTAGGCTGCTCACAACACTTAATTAAACTCTTCTGTTTTGGCAATGACAAATGCTGCGGAGAAGGAGGATGGCGGCCAGGCTGACGGAGGGGCCGCTGTAATTTCTTTCATGTGTAGCGAGAACCAGATTCAGGTCAGAAAGAAAAGAATTAAAGAACTAAACAAGATTTCGGCTGGCTGAGGGCCCTGTGACGGGCTTTTCTTTCACATGAATACTCTCTCTTCATTTGCCCTCGTTTGGCGGGAGATTTGTCATAGATTTATGGGGGTTTTGTAGCGACGCCAGCGTGTTTGCATAGACCTCGCTCTGCTCCACTGTACTTCCCATTTTCGCTTCGCATCAGAGGAGAAATTTCAGCCTGTCAAAGCAGCAAAAGTCACACCATTTCTTAACTTACAAATTCTACAACACAATGAGCGATCGTGTTTTGTAATGTATGTCTGAAAAAAAAAAAAAGGATTTTTTTGATAACATGCAAGTTTTGTTTCTGATGTGGGTACATTTGTCATCCGTTCCCCTAACAGTGAGTTTGGGGCCGTGGTGCCCCATTCTCCATAATCACGCGCTGACTCCGAACACGGCCTGAACATAAGCATGACAAACCTTTAATGTAGTCTTGCCTTCCATACCGTGCAATGCGTCATCTACTTTGTTGAGAACAGAAACCCATTTACTACGATACAACAGCTTATTTGCTTTTAACGCAGCCGCAAATCCATCATTCTTGCATTTCGGGTGACTGGTGGAAAGTTAAAGGCGCTGGCTCTGTGGCCCAGAAGCAGTCAAAGCCAGTCAGTGAAGCTGGGAAAATAGACATCCCTTTGAAGCCGAAACGCCGCTACGCCATTGCAACACAAACAGCATATACATGCCTGCGAGGCAGCAGCAGCAGCCCGAGCGTTTCGTTCAGTAATGCAACACTCACTTTAACTAACACACCTCCTTCACTCTTTATGGACTTTTATGACTTGAGCCAATGATATTGGGGCAGGTACATGATTTTATTCCAGACATGGCAGTGTTACAGTTTATTGTGAAAACTAGGTTATGAATAAGTTGTGATTTCATGAGTGAGTGGTTATAGAAATGGGAACCACCCACAATGCATTTCCTTTGACCCCCTGGGCCAAACACCATTAGATAATACATGGTTAAAGTCTTACATCGATTTACAGCCTATTGTAAGTTGCACTGTAAGAGCAATTTACTGCATAATATAAATAGGAAGATATAGTGAGCTTACATGATGTACATGGGGATGGGCAAAAGAATCAATGTATCTTGATATATTAAAAAAAAAAAAAAAATTATTTTTTTAAATACTGAAATACATTTTGTAAGGAAACATGAGATCAGTCGGGCCACTTTAGTTATTAGTGATTAATATTAGTGTTTTGGTGAATGATAGGTATCCTTTAGAAATCACACTGGTGGTCTGCACTAAACCATAAAGGCTTAATCTGTTATATTGTCACTTTGGTTTCTAAAGCATTACAGTACCACAAATGTTAATCTCCTGCTATATTTTCACCATGTGTGTTGGCGAAAGCTTAACATAGCTACAAGATCATAGCAGCTTTGCTTGCTAGCTAGCATCCAGCTCGCTAACAGGTAAAAGACCTGATGAATAATAAAGTACATTACCGATCATGTGAAATCTTTTAAGCACATATTTAACATCAGGTAACAACAGTCCTAGTTTCTGCAACATGCTGGATAGAAACGAATCAGTTAACACATTGCTACGTCTCCATTTCCTTCCTGACGAGTCAGTCAGGTGTTTGGAAGCTTCTGCGCTGTTCATGAACTGCTCGCTAATCAAAGGAGCCTTTGATACGTGTTTTGGTGCTGCTGAGAATTTCTAGCCGTAGAGCGGACATTCTGGTGCGAGTGCCTGCTATAAAATCCACCAGAACTACATACGCTTTGGTTTACATGATGTCATGCAAAGTAGTTTCGGTATTTTTAAAATAGAAATAAATACAGAACATAAAAGCATTTTGACAGTGTTTTGTATTTCAAATACATGTATGAGAGATACTGACCATCCCTGGACGTACACAGGAATGAACCACATGATAGAACATGATAATGTGCTACATTTTGAGTTCATATGGGATGTGTGACTGGTTTTCTTTGGTGAACATGTGCGCCGAAATACCAGCATGAGTATGATAGCACTCCGAAATAAACTGATGATGCCGTCTCTGTTCCAAGAACAAATCTGATCGTACTCTCAGCCCTGTAATCATGTAATCATGATATCATCAAGTGTGCCAACACAGAGGCTCTGAATGAAGGGATTCTCAGCGTTTGATCTATGCCCAAGTCTCACCCCATTATGTCCAACCAGCACGGCATTACCTCCTTTCATTAGTGTGGGAAAAAAAAACTGTGGCAGTGGAACACATTAATCCAGGTATATCCAGACCGGGACCAGAAAAGAACAGAGATATGAGCTTAAAGATTTACTTGTAATTTTCTGTCACAGCGGCAAAAGTGATGTTTTTTTGTCATATCCAGCTAACAGTGGCAAAAGGTGTAATGGTTGATGGCTGGAATATGAATCAAATGTCTAAAATTGCTAGTCCACACTCTTAGAAAATCAGCATAAGAAGAGAATAGAAGGAAAAAACAGTGTCTGTGTATTTCCATACATTGGGTAAATGACAGTGAGAAGAGAGAGAGAGAGCAAGGCAGAGGCACCGTGTGGAGTTAACCGTGCTGCACTTTTGTGTGTTCACTAGCACAAGCCATTAATCATGACTGCACGGGGCGGCCATATTGTTCTGTGTAGCCGTGCTGCCTTCATTACGGAGGCCTAATTAAACAGCTCTGTGAACTGGAATCTGAGATTCCACTGCTACAGATTATCATTAATTATGGTGAAAGTGTTGGAGATGTTGGACTCAATTATCCCGAGCCCAGCCCTGGCAGGCCGTGATTCATGGCCCCAGCCGCCCGCCTGACGCTTATCACACCACTCCACTTTTGGAAATTGGGCACTGCCAGTCAACAAACTAAGAATTATGTGCTGCTTTTTGCCATTACAAACATGTTGGAGGGGCAAGGAGCAATTAAGTGCCAGGGGTGTTTCACAGGAAAATGATGATGAGCGGAGAGGGAGAAGAGGGGAATTAGCTCATAGCATTGAAGTTGTGTGCTTCTGTTGTGTGCGTGTGTGTGTGTGTGTGTGTGTGAGTGTGTGTGTGTGTGTGTGTGTGTGAGAGAGAGAGAGTGAAGGTATTGATGAAAACCTGTACAGTATTATACTTTGGCTCTTTTTTCTATATCTCAACATCACTGCAATTTGTTTATGATCGGTTGTCTCATATATTCATGTGGTCACTGTCCTACTATACATATGGGCACAAGGTACCAGAAGTTTTTTTCTTTTTTGCTCCATTGGCAGTACCAAAGGTTCCTGATGTATTGTTTTTGGTTCCTGCTCAAGATGGACCTAATGGTACTCAAATGTCGAACTAGCAGCAAAACTGTGGCAGTAAAACAAATTAATCGAGGGTATTTCCAGACCAAGACCAACGGAGAACAGAAATATGAAAGGCAAATATACAAGCTTCCTGATTTGCCAATTAGCATCTGACACAGAGCTGCCATTTTTTAAAATGACATTTCAGAAGACTGCAGATTTTTTGTTGTTTGAAAATTGAGAAAATTTAGTCATGGACATGCCCAAACTGATATGATCTTAACAAATATAAAATAGTTAACCAAACAGTTAACAAAGGAATAAAGTTATTCCAAGCACTTCTTCCATGTTGGACATAACAACGGCGTAAAGCTTGTGGTGCACCAAAATGACGATGCAGTAGCTTTTATTTTCACCACTCTGGCCTTTCCAGTCTCTCATGTTAGTGGAAAATGCACTAGAACTAAAACCCCAAGTTCTGTTGGTTCCTGTTTAGGCTGGTTCTTATTTTTGAATGTGCAGTGGAAAAAGTGAAAAGGTTTGGAGCTGAGATTACTGCTGGGTTTACTGTAGGGATTGCAGGAGAGACAGAACTGTAAAGGAAACAGAAGTTCTTACAGACAGTAAGCTCAGGGCTTGAGGAGTTTACATCGCTTCATATTCCATTTCAATATATATGAAAATCACCCATGGTGGGAGGAACAACACAGTGTACAGTGTATATGATTTTATATACAAATAAAGCACTCATGATGATCTGCTGAAGAGGGAATAGACATGAGATTTGTATGTTTCTGAAGAACAGTATGTTTGTGTTTGTCTTAAAACCTGAATGGGAAAATTCTGTTGTCGTTAGATGGTCTTTTTTTTTACAGTTTTTTTTCCACACCAACAGTTATATCTGTTATAAAATGTTCTTCCTTAGAGTGACATTTCATTTTAGACTGAACATTTAATAAGATAATTCTATTACAGCTGTGAAAAAATAATGGATGAGAAAGAGAAAGCAAGAAAGAGGAGGTGAGAGAGAATGCATTTTTTTTTTGCTGAGATAGATAGAGAGAGGATCCATCTCTGCTGGAGAACAGTGCAGCTCATTGCGAATGTAATACACTGCTCTCGAGTCACAGGTCAGCTGGCAATCTGAATTTTAAAAGGAATATGAATAATATTCTGTTTTATTTTGAAAATGAACTTTCTGCCCTCTATCATGGATCCAATATATGTCTTAATCTTGGGGGCGCTGCCTGCCAGGGGGTCCTGCACGGACCCTTTGACTTCGGCTCCTAATAAGGAAATGTGTGCTTTCTCATTTCGTCATAGGTTGTTATACGCTCCTGCAACCCCCCCC
>JAOUQW010000046.1:18244399-18266304 GCA_028565825.1 Olivaichthys viedmensis | reverse complement strand
AGGTGTAACTGATAAACCTAGAATGTGTGTATATATATATATATATATGTGTGTGTGTGTGAATGTGGTGTGTGTGATTTCTTGCAGTTATAATGGGGAGTGGGAGCTGGGCAGAGAGGCACTGGATGATATCTTGTACAGAGCCCAGCTGGAGCTCTACTCTGAGCCACTACTGGTGAGATCTCACTCTACTGCCTACTGCACACAATTTCCTGATTTACACTAGCTAAACAGTATGAAATTGAAATGTGCCAAAATGATAAACAGTTACGGCAAATACATAACCAGAGACGTGATCCAGTGCGGATTTTTATAAATGTTCATAAATACTTCATGTATCTATTTTTTGCCTCTACGTACTTTTTAGATTTCTCTAATACATCATCAGTCTGACATTTTTACTTTATACCGAGTGTCTAACAATGTGAAAGTGGTGGTTTTTGTGTAGCACCGAGCAGTCTTTACTTATGCACTTAATTTTCCTTGTCCTCAGTTGGGGAACGCGATGAAGAACTCATTGCCAGACAGTGCGCCGGATGGTTCTCGTGGGAAGAAAGTTCTGCAGGTGGAGGTGACGCCAACCGTGAGGAGGATCTCTCGCTCTGCCATTACTGCAGCCTCCATTCGCAGGCTCCGCTGGAAGAGAGAAGGTAAGCGAGCCAAACAGCTGTTTATAACCTCCTCTTTATCATTAATTGATTTGATTCCTTTAAGCAAATTTATCAAAGCATTATTCGAATTGACCTCCTGAACTGACGCCTGTTTCATACCATAGGCCCACTTTGTACCAGTCACAGTTTGGCTTTGTTGCCATCGAAAGCACTTTATTTTTAGAACAAAATGATTTGCACAGTCCATCACTAATGCCCTCGTTCATAATTTGTAATGCAGCTTCTTATATTACACCTCATCGTATTTAAGGCTCAAACTATTCCAGCAGCATACAGATATGCAGCAAAACATCTGGTTTCATTTGATTTGATTGAATGATTAAAGATGCAGCGAATCAATTTTTTCTGTTCTGAGTCTGTGTTAATTCACTCTAAACTACATCTGTCCAGGCAGCGTGTTAACTGTTTCATGTTGTTTTTGTGACGTGAAAGTAATATTGGATCATCTCTTCTTTTTTGGTTGTATATTCTTTCTTTTCTTTTTCTTTTTTTGAGTCTTGTGTGGTGTGATGCTGATTTTTTTTTTTTGTACACTGCTGTGACACTAGACAGACGCTGCACTGTCTAGTGAATAAAACACAAACAGCACTAAGGAGCACGTTTCCCGCCCTGTTGTGTCGAATCACAGATTGTTTTGACTTCTCAACCGAAGCCGAGCTCAACCTCACCAACCAACCTCACCATCCAACCTCACTACACGTTTCCATGGACCCGGCAGCCAATCCCGTGCGAGGAGGCAGGGGCATACTCACGGTCACACATGAGGGTAGGCGCTCTGGGGGGGTGGCACAGACGGCGTTTAAAGGAGGGGACTTTTATTTGCTCCAATAGCGTTCCTGCCTTTTTGGGTACCCAAGCTTCCCCAGACTCCGCCAGCTTCGCTTGGAACTACACATTAACAAATCCGGCCGTTCCGTCCCTGTAGTCTTATGACAGGTTTGGGTTAGGTGGGGATAGGTATACATGCATGCATAACCCTGACATTCTACTAATCAACCTTTGACCTCTCCAACTCCAAAGTATCACCTTAGGTGCTGCCCATTGGTAACTGACTGAGCGTGCTCAATGAGGTGGAGTAGCCAACCTGCTACTAAGAACAACAATGATTATCGTTCGTAGCTATGCTATTCATTTCTGTTGGTAAAAGTCATAGCTTCTCAGTTCTGTCGGATGTGGATCCATCTGTTTTATAGGGTAACATGGCCTCTGCTGGGAAGTGAACTTTAATTTCCACCCAGTCATAGCTGTGTAAACATTGTATTTGTGACCCACTGTGCTCTAAAAGATATTGGCTTGAATAACAGTAAAATTAAAAAAAATAATACTGTGGCTAAGTTTTAGGTTTTAGCAATAATGGAATAATTTTGCTTGAAATTCTTTAAGATTAACTGGTTGCTGGGGGAGATTTAAAGGGCTAATACTGAAGTTTAAATCATCTTAAACTGGATTAACTGGTGCGCTCAGGTTTTGAGAGCAAGCTCAGTTAGTGAGAAAGAGTCTTTCCTTGCTGGTTCAGCTGTCCTGCCTCGCCTCCAAGCATGTGCATGCCGAGACACATCGAAACAGCAGACACAAGCTTAGATCAAACCAGCAGAGGATCAAACCCTATGAGACGGCTCTGCCAGCACTCCAGCACCTTTTAGCCTGCTTGTGCACTATCCCTAGCTGTGAGCCAAATGCATGCCAATTTGGCTGAAAAATACAATATCCTGGCCTCCGATAACCATGAGTGGCTGATTTCAGGGTCTAGTTTTATCCTCTATATCGATATATCCTTTGCTCATATATTGAGCTTATAGCGCTCTGGCCAATAACAAGAATGGCAATGTGTGTTTTTCTTGATGCATGTAGTATGCTGACGTTGACTGAAGTCCTGATTTATAGTGTTTATTGCCGTTCTGCCTTACATTTCGAGTTGGTATATATTGATTGAGAGGACCCTTGACAAATCAATTGCAGTCCGGAGAGTGGCAGGAGAGCATGCGTGCTGCTGGCCTCAACATCTGCATGTTTTTCATAATTTTTCCTCTTTTTTCTTCCTGTTGTTCTTCCTGTTGACTGAGAACCAGAATTTGTTTGCCTCATGCTGTATGCTACTTGTCTCCATTTTTTTTTTCTTAATCAGTGTTGAATGTCTTAGCAGTCGTGTCTCATTCAAGTTGTGTCCGTTCTGTTCTCTTACTGTCTCATCCTAGCACTCTGGATGGCCACTGAGCAGATGTCTATCATGGTTTCTGTTGTCAATATTTTTCTTTGTTTTAAATTGTGATTTTTATAGTTGGCTTAAGCAAAATATTTTGTACATGAGTGGTAATTTGATTTAGATAGAGGTATCACTTTTAAGCTCTTACTTCATGCATTGATTTTGCCCAAAACTCTGGAGTCACAATGATTGCGTAATGTGTGTGCAAGGAAACCTATGTTGATTTCTCTTCTGATAATATAGTTTGTGTTGAATCCAGTGTCCTTGCACCTTGTATGTTTTAAAATGTCAAGGTTAACCCCATAGGAGTGGCTGTAATTGCAGTAGGACTTCAAACTGAACAGCTGATGGAAAAGCAGGAACACAATCTAAACACCATTATGACTGCTCCTAGTGGACTGATAGAAAACCTGGTCTATTTTAAACTCATTTAGCTCCAAGCGTCAGGCAACCCTCATCTACGGAAAGCTGTTTTTTTCACTTACTCATTGAAACCTAGAAGTTTGATTAAACTTAAAGGTTTTTGTCAGTAAGCTCTTTCCAGGGCAGTGACTCATATAAAACAACTAATAATGAAAAGTAAATTGCCTGTAGTTTATTCAAGATTGTGATTATATACCAACTGATTTAGAGATACATTAATGTGCAAAGTTCTACGTACATTATAGTCCCTTATCCCTTTTTACATGTACAGAGTCTGAGATGATCTTATTTCTTTCTTTTTCTGTCTTTCCTCCTGCCTAACTTGCCTTCTTGCTTGATTGCTCTTGCTTTGCTTCCTTCCTTTCTTTCCTTCTTCCTTCCTACCTACTTTGATTCCGTGCTTGATTCCTTCCTTTCTTCCCCTCCTTATTTCCTCCCCAACGACTTTGCTTACTTCCTTTCTTTTTCCTTCCTTGCTTGTCTGCTTCCTTGCATGCTTCCTTCCTCACTTGCTTCCTTCTTTACTTCCCTCCGACTTACCTACCTTGCTTCCTTGTTTGCTTCCTTCCATTTTTCCCTTCTTTGTTCCTCCCTGACTACTTTGCTTCTTTCCTTCATTCCTTCCTTTCTTCCCATCTTCCTTGCTTGCTTTCTTCCTTCCTTCATTTTTCTTCCTACCTTCCTTCCTTCCTTTCTTGTTTTCTTATTCCTTGCCTCCTTCTTCCCTACCTATATACTTTCCTTCCTTTTTTTCTCTACTTCCTATTTTTCTTCCTTTCTTCAATACTACCTACTTTTCTTGATTTCTTCCTCCCCTCCTAACTACCTACTTTGATTACTTTCTTCCTGGCTTGTTTTTCTTTTTCTTCCTTCCTTGCTTGCGTCCTTCCTTTCTTCCATCCTTCCTTTCTCTTTTCTTTTCTCACCCACCTATCTACCTTCCTGTCTTCTTTCCTACCTTCCTTCCTTGATCTTTCCTTCCTATCTACCTACCGACTTACCTAACTACTTTCCTTTGTTTCCATACTACCTACCTTGCTTCTTTCCCTACTTCCATCCCTCTTACCTTCCTTCTTCCTCCCTTCCTACCTTTTTGTCTCCCCTCTCCCTCATTACTGACCTCTCTTGACCTTTTCCTTTTTATCTTCCCTTCTGTTCTCTTGACATTTTCCTTATTATACCCCCCCACACACACACACACACCTCATTCTCTCTCTCTCTCTCTTCCCCTCCTCCTCTCTCTCAGATGCTGATGGCATGAGCGGCGGTGAAGAGTCCTTCAACCTGAATGACCCAGATGAAGGATTTTCCTCTGGAGCGTCCAACAGCAGCCAGCCAAGCACAGCCAGGCCAGGGGGGATTGGAGGGGGCAGCGGAGGGGGGCGTGCCAGCACCCAAAAGAGCTCCAAGAAGAGCAGCTCGAGTCGCACATACCGGGAAAAAGAGAGGGATATCTCAGCCGAGAAACATAAAGAGTCACAGCACTCGCAGAGAGCGCAGTCTCCCCCACCTGCCATCACACTGGACGCCATTGAACTGACCCCCATGAAGAAGACGCAGAGCCTGAGCCGGACCTGCAGCATGAATATTGGAGTGAGCGGAGAGCAGGAGGCAGGAGGAATAGAGGGAGCACTCAGCACCAGAGGAGGAGCAGGGGGAGCACATCACCTTTCCAGCCTCAGCTTGAAGGAGGAGCACCTTGTGCGACCAGAGGGGAGCAAAGACCTGCTCTCTCCTGGAGCTCCTCTCACCAAGCAGTCGCGCTCGCCTAGCTTCAACATGCAGATCATATCGCAGGTGTAGCTCACACATCCTGTTTGCCTGTCTCCTGTTTCCCTCTGTCCCTTTTTTTAAAATGCGGAACCCTGATCAATGGGGTGTCTGTCTCACTTTCTTTCTTCCTATCTTTCTTTCTTTCTCTCTCTCTCTCTCTCTCGTGGGGTTTCCATCCAACCCTTTTATGCTAATTTGAATTGGCACATATGAAAACCTGAACCAAAATTCAGAAATGCTGCAAAATAGGGTTTATTTTGGCTGAGGTGGAAAAGTTGCATATGGATAAAGAGAAGGCGTTATGAAGGGGAAAACAGATTTTTCTAAATAAATATGGCAAAGCAAGTGTGTTCCGGTCACTCAATGACTATGTTTTACTGGTGCTCTTTTGCTTACGTCATGTTGTTGCGCCTTTACAGAGTATACAAAATTAACAATAGTTGATGGCAAAATGCAACGATTGGCTTTTTGGAAATTTGCGTACAATTTATAAAATGTTTGGATGAAAACATACCTTCTTTCCTCTCTTTTTTATCTTTTTCCTTCAGACCAAATTAAGCATTCCACTTGTAACAGACCAACACAGCGTGATGTTGTGGATTTGGATATATGACCTGGTCTAAACTGGTCAGATGTCGCACATCTCCACTGTGTGGGCGAAACTCCACCACTGATTCATCCACACCTGGTCAAACGTTTGAAATAAAACTGACCAGTTGTGGAGTGGTGATGAATATACTGCCTTAGGCGTTCACTATGAATGAACGCTTAACAGAAACCACATAGGCTAGCTAACTCATTTTGATGGCATGCTCTAAAAAACTTATAAACATGATGATTGATTTTGAACACCAACTTTTCTGGGATAAATAAAGACCCGTCACTCTCTGTACCCCATAATTAAAGCTATTACAGATGTTTTTGCCATCAGTTTAGCATCAGTTTTTCCACTATTTTTGGCAGTGGAGATGGTGACTGATCAGTTGAGTTCAGTCGTTTGATGGTCAGTTTGGCTCTAGCCAGTCAAGATCAGGCTTATTATATTATTTATTGTTTTTGGAATTCAAAGATTAGTCTATATTTTGTAAAAAGTAAGCAATAAATCTTAGGTTGTTCATTTGACAAAAATTCTAAGCAATCATTGCAGTGTCTCAGTATGCATTCCTGCTGAACCCCTGGGTCCTGTGCAATTTCTATCAAGGTCTTTTTTATTATTATATAGTCTGTATTCCTCCTTTTTTTTAAAATGGAAAACATCCAGCTATTTAGTTATTTTCATCTTTAAGTTCTGTTCCAAAGACTGGGCTGTATTTATCATTTTAGTTGTTTTCAATCTTTGAACATGGCTGAAAAAAATCATATTTAGTTTTTGCCGTTATCTGCGACCTTGATTTTGTTTTGAATAATTTATATGGTCTGTGAATATATGGTTTTACCTGTACAATTTGATTTATTACTTTTTATTTTAATCAACTTGTTTAATTGAAAAGACAATGTATTTTGTTGATTTCTAGTCGTTTTCGATTTCTCTGTCTGAGATATCAGAGGCCAAGATGTTTGAGGATGTTGCTGGTGTGCATCTGCTGAGGATCTGAACCCAAGGTGGATAAATGTGTGGAGGAAAGAAAACGCTGCTGACTTAAACAGCATTTCATGCGTACATTGAGAAAGCCCCAAGCTTCTGTCGACTACAGCTGAGCGGGCGAACATTTCTTATGATACTTCCCTTCAAGAGATTTGTGGGGAAGCTTAAGAAGTGTGATTCTGATGTGCTGGTGTCAAACACACATGGTAAAGCTGTAATATCCTGTATTACCATCAGAAGTCACAGTGTGTGTGTGTCTGTGTGTGCGTCCGTCTCGTGTTTGTGTCAGGCAATCGAACAGGGATCCTTGATTCATTTGTTCTACCTCGTCTTCTTTCCATCGGCTATTCAAACACTGGACTCTCACACTGTCTAGCTGCTGTCAAAGGCGTGCTTACAAATCACTGAAAATGACTGAAAACTTATGGTTAGTCATGGTTCTGCTGTCCAACATCATTTCATTCAAGGACCTTAAAGAGGTCTGTTTTAATCGTTCATGTGTGCTGAGAATTAAAACCTTGACATTCATGCACCATGATCTCTTAATGGTGCATTTAACCTGAAACTCCATCTAGTGGTCACACTTGGTGACATTTTGTTTTTGGGAACATGTGTTGCAGGATAATCGTGAGGGTGTAGGCTGTTACGTTTTTTCACATGGAGAAACAGAATCCCACGCGTCAGCCAGACTCCATGTCAGGCCTTTGCTGTTTGGTTCATTTTAGACCTTCCTTCATTGAGCAGAACTTCTGTTCATTAATTGATGTCGCTACAAAGATGGTTAATGTGAATGTTGGCTTTCATCCATTATGCTGTTTAGCGTAGACGGAGTCCTCATGATGCCTCTTCATCTCGTGTCTTGTCTGATGTGCCAATGTCCTCCTGAGAATGTCTGCTGTTGCAGTTCCTGTCTTAAGTAGACGGTTTTTCTCCGTTTGCTTTAATAGCGGTCTTAGTTCATATGTATGTAAGTAAGAGAAGGTGTGGTCTATTTGGATAAATATATAACGGTGTCTTCTGAAGCTATAAAGTCACCCATGCTGAGAAAATTCCTTATTTTTTTCTGCTGTGAACATTGTATGGTGTGTTAACATGTACCTACCTATGTATGCGGTGTTAATCTACAGATATACGTTGTTCCTGTAGGTTTGGCTTTTATTTTGTGAGTGTGTGTGAGGAGAACACAGTCCATCACGTCAGTCTGCCATTGTCTTTAGTTGGATTTATGGGTTATTAAGGTAGCACAATAAGACGGAACACGCATTAAATAGGCCAGTTTTTTTTTTTTGACGAACAGTTGAGATGATCTCTACAGTCCTGATTTGTTTAACTTTCTCTTCCTGAATGAGCAGTATGGTAAAAACAAAGTCGACAAAAAAGCGTGTTAGAATGAGACTTGCTGTAATGTTTCATTATAAATGTCTTAGCTTCCTCTCTGTGATGTGGAGTGCTGCTGGTCTGTGCACTTGCTGTAGAGTGTTCTTTAAGGTCTAGACTAATTCAACTGTTTCCCTTCTGTAACACACCAATTTTTTGGAGCTGATTAGTTGTGCACTGGAAACTCCAGGACCATGATTGGAACACTGGAATACTAGACTAGACCACTAGCTACACTTTCAGGGAAAAAAAAGGTACTCAACTGTAGCATTGCTTGTCAGCGGGGTCGTATCCTCAAGGGCACATCTTGGGTACCTTTATAATGTATAATCTTTCACCTGGTAAGGTGAATGTATCATACCTTTAAAACTTAAATTACATAATCAGACCTGAAGGACCATAAATAAATTATGTATACCAAAGGTACAAAAGACGTATCCTTGATGGTGCCACCCCAGTGACACAGTGGTACAGTTTAGTACCTTTTTTTTTTTGTGAGCGCAGCAGCTGTCCGCTTCAGTTACAGAATCGGTTACAGCCAAATGTAGTCAATCAGCCAAGACATGTTTGGAGGACATAGTCTGGCTCAGTAATATCATTTATACAGTTTCATAAAATAGCAGAATAGCCTGTTTTATAAAATATACAAATTAGATTGGAACTATATTATCTTGAAAATCAATTTAAATATACAATTCTGCCTTCAAACTTTGGGCCACACCTCCTACTTAAGTCTGATATCAAACTGATGAAAAAAGTGATTCTGGCTTTAAGTTGGCCACTTCTACTGTTTTAGCTATGCAACCTTCTTTTGTAATTTTTTTGTTTTGTTGAATTTGATGCGGTTTGAGGCGAGTGTACGATCATTTATGCAGTTTGCACAATGAGCATCCCTCATTCATTAGCTAAAGACTAAAGAATCGAAATTCAGACACCAAACATGTCTTGACCGATCGGCTACAATTGAGAGAACATTGTGTGAATTTCATTTTTGGCCTAAATGTTCCTTTAAATGATTTTTCATCTGCTGAAGTGTCCTGCTGGTTAGAACGTGGATGTATACGGTCCGTGTCCTTTCTCCTATACTCACTCAGACCAAACCGCTAACAGAGTTGTGTGTTTAATCATCCCTTTTTGTCTCCTGGTGATTGGATTGCATGTGATAAGTTTAGGCCTTTTTTTCATATGATGCACTTTATCCAGACTTTGGTGTTGTCGGTGACTGACTATAGGTGTGTGTGTGTGTGTGTGTGTGTGTGTGTGTGCGTGCGTGCGTGCGTGCATGAGAAAATGTGTGCATGTGAAACAGAACAGAAGTGAATGCCAACTCCTACTATAGACTACTCTGCTATGATTGCAGTGGAACACACACCGTTCCTCACTATCCAAATACTCTGTAGTGGAACTGTAGTGTAGACGTCCTTCCTTCTCCTCTAGACAAAACAGTTGGTAGTTTCCACAATTTCAATTTTAAATGGATTCTATGCAATGTGAGGCTTCTTTCCATTTTGGATAAATACTCAGATCTCTGGGTAGCTGGTAGATTGCTGGTTTTAGCTGGAATGTGTGTGGGTTCCTCCTCAGGTCCTTCAGCGAGGAACTGCATCAGAGTTGCTGCTGTTTTAAGCGAACAATTTCCTGGTTTCAGATCAGGTATAGGATCTCTCTCTCTCTCTCTGTCTGTCTGTGTGTGTGTGTGTGTGTGTGTGTGTGTGTGTGTGTGTGTGGAAAAAAAAGTCCATGAATAAAAGTTAAGTCAGTTAGACCTTCTCGGGCTGCAGGATTCTTTCATGTGAGCTGTGCTCGTGGTCTTCATGAGCCCTGAAACAGTGGCATGCTGTTATGTAAGCTTATGGAATGAATGGAAAAGCTGTAGAAAAGGATTTAAACAGAAAGGTGTAAAACAGAGCTGTAACAAAGCAATTTCCGAAGTGAAATACTGTACCATTGATGTAAATGAAAAGATTATTTTAAATCCTTGTAAATAAAACTGTACAAAAGAGTAAAAACGAGAAGATAAGTTAATATCAGTCTCTGATGCAGGAAGAAATGGATCTGTATATTGGTGAATAAATCTTGTGCTGTAACAGAGTTGTGTGTCTCACCTTATTCATTCCGTCTTTGGGAGATGTATTTATAATCTTGAGTTCAGGGTAATTGTGTAACTCCACTGCACAGTTTGCTGTTTCTCCTGCTCTGGCCAATTCAATCACTTGTATTGGAGCAGGAGAACACGCAGTGCCTTTTGCCGAGCCTAAAATCATTTTCTTTTTTTTATTCCGTTTTTATGGTCTGCATGAAATGAAATCAATTTGTAATGTTGCACCTTTGTACAAGTGTTTCTAGACCTGTAGTAATTCTATAATTTCAAAGATACCTAAGTAAAACTGATTCATAATATTGCCATGCAATGGATCTGGCTATTTTCATTGCAAGATTTCAGGTGCCATTATAAATCCATAATAATTAAAAATGCAAACACAAAGATTCTTGAAATCTGCTTATCATATCCAGGGATCATGTTATTTATTTTATTTTTTTTAAGCTTTTTTTTTTTCTTTTTTTTTTTTGATCAAAAGTGTTGTGTGTCTTAAAATGTTCTATAAGGTCTTTTAAAACTGGGTGTCCTACCTTTTAAAGAACAAAAATACTGTTCTTTGTGAGAAAATAAGAGAAAGTGGTATTTCAGTTTACTGTTGTGATAAACTGCTAAAGGCTAAGAGCAATCCACTTGCGCTGCAATATGTCAGCTAACGTCATCCTCTCTGAAAATAAGTTGTAATCTGATGGCGTGATTTTACCATAAACCCCTTATATTGGGTTATACTGTTGTACTTCATACCATTGCACACCTAATTAACCTCTTTATTGTACCTCAATAATTTCCCTCATTACTCATGCACATCATGTACATCCTGACCAATAGATGCTTATCAGCTTTAACATCCTTCAAACGTCACGGACGCACAGTTAACACTTTTTAACAAGGTTTCTTTACCACTCTAGTTATATTTCCTTTATTATGTCTACCCCTTTTTCTTTTGTTTTTTTCCTCATCTTCGCTTCTGTATTCAAATGGACGTTTATTTTGAAATGCCAGTGAGCCATGAGGGTTGCATCAACTTCAGAGGGAAATCCTTTGCCAAGTAAACAGGCCACATTACATAATGTACAACATGGACAGACTGCAGTTCCTCTCCATCCAGTATGGTTGAGTCATGACATGTTTGCCACAGGATAAATAATTATGTCTCTAAAAACGTTCAGGCCCTTTTCGTGGCTTAATAAAAACTGAAATCCTCAAGTCATGAGTAGTGGCATATTGATAGGTTTTAGAATGAAGGATATAAAATAATGATATTGCAAAACTGAATAAATGGAGGCCAGTTAGTATGGCGAATGAGATGAGACTGCTACTCACTAGTACATTTATTAAATTTTCAGTCATATTGTCATTGTTGGGCGAGGCAGTCCTCGAACATTATGGACAAACTGCCTTTCTTAAGGATGTGTGTATTTTATACAATTTAGCTGTTATTAAATTAATAAATGCCTCAGAATGTCCTTACAATGTCCCAGAGAAGAATGCCATCAACACCACTACCTTTACCTCTCTCAAGAAACCTTAAGGACCTGTTGTAGGCATGTCTACACCTTAGTTGAGTTCTTCTATCAATGAGGTGTGTGCTGAGGTCTTTCTAAAGATTCTGATAATTATAGTCTAAAGAGTTTAATGAGTGCCAAGCCTGCTCTTGAAATAAAAGCTCTTGATCACTATTATTGGGATGGCAACAAGAGAATCTGCTTGCATACAGAGCAGAATTATTTCCTATATAAAGCACTGGGTTTGGTTTTCAGCCTTCAGAATTTAAGACGTGTTCCCGGGTTTTGTTTCTCTCTTCAACACCAGAGCATATCCAGGATTTGAAGATCATGGTTTTGCGTGGGTTTTTGGAGAAGAGCAGTGTTGAGCCTTGTGTGATATTAAAAATAGCCTAATTATATGGGGTTCCAGCACTGCTCTGTATGCACATAGTCATTTCTTAAGGGGAATTTCATCCTGGGCATATCATTGACTGTACTGTGTGATGTCATGGTAAGGCATACTGGTGTGGTGTGGCGCTCACACACAGCAGAGGGCAGCATCCTGACGTGCCGCAATAACTGCAGCGGCAGCCTGACAGAGAGGTTTCCGGTGATCCCCGAGATGTAAGTGCAATTAATCATCTTAATCAGCGTCATTCCCATCATGCTTCTCATGCCCCCTGCTGAGCAATGTTTTTCATCGTCTTAGTGCATGATGTTTAATATGTTGCGTGGTTGTTTGATGTCGGCTGTCTCTCTCCCCGTGTGTGCACTGATGTGTATTGTGAAGTCTTGTAGGTTCTCTCCTCCTCTCCTCCCACTCGCTCTTTCTCTCAGGCCTGAGCACCATCCTCAAATTTTCCTTTCTTGGCCTGAGAGTAATGCTGTTTCTATGACAACAGGCCCTACTGGGCTTAACTGCAGCCCAGCTTTGGTTTCAGAGAAAGGGAGGGGGTGGGGGACGCAGAGATGGCATGACATTTGGATTGCAATGGATCCATATCCGTCTTTTCTGTGAAGCCTACCTCCTTCTTACTTATTAGCTCATGCTCAATTATCTGAAACCTTCGCTAAAAATCGCATTGGTGGTCTGAATATTTTGTAACTTGTTTTTTTAGCTTGACCTGTAGATTTCATCATATTTACACGATATCGACAGGATCAATCCTACTGCATTGCCTGAAGCAGTTGTTTCATCACCTCGCAGGCTTACCACGGGAGTTCTACAGGGGTCAGTTTTGGTCCACTCTTGCTCTAGTTGTATACTAAATCACAGGGCTCAGTGATCAGATCACATGACTTCTCTTACCACTGCTACACTGAAACTTGACAAAACAGAACTGGGCTAAGAATTCCTCGATTCTGGACATCTCGATCACCATCGACACCCTCATAGTCCATCTGGCACAAAGCAGATAAGAATCTTGGCATGATTCTAGATGGCCAGCTCAACTTCTTCACTCACATTGCATCAACTAGGATAGCATCACATTGCATAATTGCATTGCACATTGTCATTGCATAACTTTACAAAATCTGAAGAATATGACCTTTCCTGACTAACTCTAGTCATTTCCAAACTTTATTACTGTAACTCTCTACTTGCTGGTCTCCTGTCATCTGCTATATCTCCCCTACAGAGCATTCAGAATGCTGCTGCTCGCCTGGTTCATTACCTCCTGTAGCTCTCTCATGTGACTCTTACTGAGATCACGCCTCAAATTTAAAACTTTTGCCCTTGAGTTCCAGGACTCTGCACTACATTATCTTTGTACCGTGGTTCAGAACTACACACCCAGACACCAACTCGGGTCTTCAACTTAAGGGCCCCTGTCCCTTTCTGAGATCTAAACATGCTTGTAAGGCAGGATCTTGCTGATTCAGTGTCCTGACTCCTCAGTGGTGGAATTAATTTCCCCCCACAGTCCAAATAGTCCTGTGTCTCCATGCTCTCCTCAACGGTTTAAAGACCTACCCCTTCAGGCAGTATCTAGACTGAACTTCATTATTATTTATCGTTTATGCACTTGGGTTTGAACTTTTTAGTGACCTAATAGATCACTCTAGCACTTGCTCAAACCACCATTAGTCTCTAGTTTTACAGATTCTCCAAGTACTTTGTACCAACAGATGTTTTTGTAAGTTGCTCTGGATATAAGCATCTGCCAAATGACTAAATGTAAATGGAACAACTTGTATTCTTAGGATTAAGCATATTTATTGCAGGCCTGAGCAGGTGCTAGAAAACAGCAAGTGTCATAACAGAAATTTACATCGAGATAAGTCCAAAATAATCCTTCCAAAAAGTCTTAATCACCCACTGTGGTACAATTTGTCATTTTAAATAAACAGAGACAGGATGTAAAGGTTTGAATGGACTACAATTACTATGCAAACCACACACACAGACTTGTACACAAAGTTATTTCACATGGGTGTGACTGATCTGTTTTTGTATTAGCATAGGATGAACCTCTCCTATCATGTGTGACAATGTTTGCACTGTACAACCCTGATTTTCTGAAATATGAACGCACTGTAACCTGGTTTACTGCTGATTGGAACAGACTACTGTGTATTTGTTTGATGTATGTTGATGCATTGCATTAGGTCAAACATATCTAAACCAGTGGCTTTCCCGGGAATTAGCTCAAATAGTAGAGTGCTCGCTTAGCATGCGAGAGGTAGTGGGACTGATGCCTACATTCTGTGCAGTGGTGGCTCAGCGGTTAAGGTAATGAGCTAATGATCAGGAAATTATGAGTTCAAATCCCAGAATAGCTAGATAATCACTGTTGGGCCCTTGAGCAAGGTCTTTAACCCTCAGCTGCTCAGCTACATAATCAGATTGTATCCTGTCTCCATTGTAAGCTACTTTGGATAAAAGCATAAATGTTGTAATGATGTAATGTTTTTAACTCCAGTCCTGGGGACCCACTGCCCAGCAGGGTTTTCTTTACTGCCAATGCACTTGAGTCAACTGATCATATAACTGCACTACATATCTTTTTTTAAAACTTGCATTTAGAGGCAGAGGCCAGCAGATGGCAGTCTGTGTTATGGAAGAGCAGGTTGACATATAGTTATCCTTAGCCCTTTTGTTCCCTTAGGACCTAAGGCTTAGGTGCTTTCTGTCATGATTCCTTTGACTGGGTTTTGTTAGCTTAAGCATCATTCCTGTGTAAATGATTCTTCTATCTTTCTATAAGCAAGTTATTTGTTCTTTCTATACAGTCATGTATGAAAAAGACTGTATCCCTTTCCATGCCGCCACATAAGATTGCACATTTAAATAGATCGTAAAACTAGAATCCCTGGGGGGGAAATGCAGACAGATGGTCCTCTTCTATAACATTTTTTGCTGGTAACACAATGGGCTTTGACTCCAGCAGCTATCTTTGACATATGAATCAGAGCTCTTTCCTGAACTCCTCCTCCTCCAGACCCTGTGTCACACTCTCTGGAGCTTGCGATTGGCCACTAGTGCCAAGGGATGGCCCAAGGCACAAAAGAGGCTGGGTTTGAAGTATCTGGTCTGTCCAAAAATTGTGACCTATCAGGGTGCAGCTGTCACTGGGAAGCTTAGTGGGAATGCTCCGTCACCTCGGCATGGGGCCTGACTGCTGAGGGAGGGAGCTCTGAGAGAGAGAGAGAGAGAGAGAGGGAGAGAGAGAGATAGAGCTTAACTCCCAGGGTAAAGGGGGGAAAACTAGTGGGCACCTGTGGACACAGTGGAACTAGCTGCCTTTATACTGGGAACCTAGAGAATCACCAGACAACCACACCAAAGAACCAAGCAGTTGCTTTGCCTCGTTAAGACCTACTTACCAGGGAGGGTGAAAAGTCCAAACATCCAAAAGGCCATTCTGGAAGCTGCTAATGCAACATGATCCTGTGGGACTCACTCTAAAAATAGAAGTTGTCAGGAATACATGGACTTGCTCTGGCTGCCTAATTGACTAAAGATTAAAAAAAAAAAAATCCTGCTTCTCTAACTGGACTTGTTAAAGGATGTAAAAAAAAAAAAAAAACATATTCCAAAACGTGTGATTACATTCTTAAGGTAATTCCTGAATTTACTGATTACTCTTCCCTTGTCTGAGGGCTTCCTAGAAAATGTTTCTAAGATTAACAGGTTTGGCAGTTTCACATGCTGCTTGAGGATCTTTGAATATCTAAGGAGCCATTTTGAATCTCAGAGTTGCTGTCTACAAGCTGGCCTTACCGAAGCCTTAATTGGAGTGAGCTCTTTTTGTGTGATTTCCAGTGATGATCTTTTGGAATGCATTTACTTCATCAAAACGGCAAGTTATGAAATGGACAAGTGAAACTTTGAAAGCGAGTCTGACAGTTTAGTTTCAGCCTAAAAGCCAAACTGTTCATCCAATCAACTCAGTTCAGAAGTTTTCAAAGAAAGTTTGCTATCTGTCTGCTGAGTCATGCAAAAGGCTGAGGTGCAAATGACCCTGAAGAAGGGTGCAGAAGCTGGATCTGGGGGAATTGCGCCTCCAAGCCCACGGATACCCTCCAAACGGGCTAAAGTCAACCCTGACCAGATGGTGCCCGACCCAAGCTCCATCTATCCCACCCCAACGCCGCCCGTCTTCATCCGAAAGATGAGAAATGCTGCTGTGGGTACGGGCTGTGACATTCGTCTGAAGGTAGCTGTGGCAGGAGATCCACAGCCCTCGCTCTACTGGTACCACAATGATGAGCTCCTCAACATGGATAACCAGGAGTATGGTGGACTGTGGATCCGTGACTGCAAACCCACTGATGCAGGCCTCTACACCTGTATTGCTACCAACTACCTGGGGGAGGCCAGGAGCAGCGCCGTCCTCGCTGTATTGGACTTGGGAGAAGGTAATCAGAGATGACCATTAAGCCTTACCTGCCAATAACAATAGTTATTACAGATGCAACCTGCATCCCACTACCAGGCATTGTGTCTCTCCTAGGCTCTTTGGTGATTTCAGAAGCATATTTAAATTCCCCTCCCTAAGTTCTTTTCCTAATCCAATTTTATAATAGAACCTAATAAGCTTGCAAGGATTTCCCCTGCAGGAGTTCACCGTGCTCTCTAATAAGGTTGATGCTGTTTAATTGTCACATATTGAGCTGGGAAAGAAAAGGGGAAAGGTTAGTATTCTCACTTTAATGGCACAGAGTAACCGTGATTTGGTGTAAATTATATAATTAGCCTAATGGGCAACTTGTCCCCTCACACGTATCTCTCACAAAATGGTGGCTCGTCAAACAACTGAAGTAAAATGGAGTTGCCAGTTTCCTCTGTTTCTATTCGCCATGGGGCTGTAAGCAGCATATCCCCCTTGGGGGTGGTTTGGTGACAGTGTGGGGCAGAGAGAGTGACAGTTGCAGCTGGGGAGCTGACTCAAACTGCACCCTGTCCCAAAGTGGAGCTGTGAAATTACAATATGTTACAGCAGCAGCAACACACTCGTATTTGTGATGCATTGGGAGGCTGAAATAATTAGATACGTGATGCTGAAATCATTAATGCGTGTTTATTACTGGCCACCTTGTATGAATATGCACTACTGTTGGTTTACCGTGTAAATCAACAGAAAACGCAACAGGGACTCTGAAATGCAGGTCAATGGTTAACTGTTTCCTCAGGAAATATGGGCACATAATAAAATACAGCATGGCCATTGAAAGCAACTATGTTGTTTAGTTGAAACAGTTATCGGCAGGGAATTCCTTTTACATACTGCTGATTTATTAATTAATTGTGATCCAATGAATGGTAAACATTAATTGTCTGGCCGGTTTTGCATGAATTGCCATCCTTGGTCGGTTGGTTGAAGAGCTGTAGCCTTGGCTGTTCCACTCCCTGCTGGCAGAGTTACAATATCTCTGTTGCCTTTTTATCTTCACTGTGAAACTGTCAGAAGAAAGAACCATATTTTACAGCCTGCTCTGGGTCCAAGTCTATCAGGGCCAGTCCCAAAACAGAAAGTTTACGGAGCGCTAACTTTTGATTTAGCCTAATCACAATTTATCCTTTATGTTTACTCCTTTGGCAGATGTTAGTAGCAAAGATGCTATTATCAAAGTTGCCTCTCCAGTTGAACAAAAAAGACAAAAATCACCCTTTTCATTTCCCTTTGGATTATTGTCATATGTAATGTCACTTAAGGTGTCTGTTATTAATAATCTTCAAAAGTAGCAAAGCAAACACTACAAGATCTGTTGACCTGTTCCTATAAAGAAAAAAACAGGTATGATGACTGTTAATAAAGTGGATTTGTCACATTAATTAGGTTATCACATTAGTGTGTTTTTGTTTTTGTTTTGTTTTTTTTTTGGGGGGGGGGGGGTCTGCATAGTGTGATTTCAATGTCAGATTAAGGTTTGATGCCTGCAAGGGTAAGATTGTAAGGCATTTCCAGAGTAATTTAATTATATTTTGGGGGAAAAAAAACCTTGCTGTCTAAGCTAAGATAAGTATTTAAATATGGCTATACCCCCCAACACCTCCATCATTTAACCCACCACCCACTCTGAAAATGTTCTACAATTTGATCACTGTGGAGAATACAATCCAAGCATATAGCTGACCAGCTAAGGATTGATTAAAGGAATAACTGTTCCTTTTTTTTTCCTCAAAGGCTAAATGTGATCAGTTGCATTGCAGTGTTTTACATTACGCTACTTTCCATTGCACTATAGATGTCTGTAAAGATCAAAGGAAGTCTATTTATGTGACCTGTGTGTTGAGTTATAAATGGTCACCAAGGATTGTTTGAGAGTGCCGCTGTCTCCTTATGTCTCATCATACAGTGTGTGTGTTTCTTCAGTGAGAAGGTTTGTGCTAAAAGGCAGCCCTGCTTACGTCAGTGCTGTCCAGCCTCAACATAACACACCTGTCCTGTCACTCATTGCTGTAGTGTGTGTGTGTCTCTCGCTTTCTCCATAGCATATATCTGTCTGTCTCTTTCCCTTCTTTCCCTTTTTTTTTTCCTTTGCCATGTTTGCTGCCACAGTTTATCCATTGCTTTCAGCATATCTCCCTGGTTTTCCTATCTTCCACCATTTCTTGCTGTCTTTTTCTGCCATCTCTGCCCCCTCTGCCCCCCAACCCCTCCCATTAAGTTATTTCTGTCCCTGGAATGTACCAGGTCTCAGATTTTTGTGATGTTAATAGGCCACCGACTCTCCAGTTGCATAGAAAGACATCACACCTAAATATAGCACCTTGGTGTGGGGGTCTGACAAGACCTTATCCATCTTACCCCGGTTTGAACGAGTGAATAGTGGAGGGATTTGTGTGTGTTTCCTCATTAAATCGTTCTGCCAATACAAGTGTGCTGGCATGCTTTGGAATAGAGCTGTCTGAAAGACTCGGGTGATTTAATCTCTATACAGTAGAGGCATACTGACACTGGCTGTGTATCTAACCATGCAGAGTTTAAGAAATAACCTTCATGGCTTTTCAGACTTTCTGAAAGAGTGATTTTTTTTAGACATTTAGGTTAGAAATAAATGGTTTTAATTTAAATTTTAAAACTGTTGAAACAGCTACTCTATAACCATGGTGGTAGCACTTTACTTGAACCCTGCGTCATATGACTCACATAGCCATGTCAGAAGCATCACGGCAGATGTCATGAGTTGTCAGGGACATAACAGTGTAATGGTACTATTACCACTAATTGCCATAATAGCTGTCTTAATGTTTTAATGTTATAATAGGTATTTCATGACAACTATCATAAAAGCTTATAACATAACAATTTGTCACATGTTAAAAATCATTAGTGGTGCTCTCAATAGAATACATGTTATGACAAACATCATGACAAGTCCTTTATGATGCTGCCATAGACTTGACAATAACATGTCATGAAGTATGCCTAACCTTTTATGAGAAATGATGTGTAAATGAGATTTCATGCCGTAAACACTTATGCCGTCACTTGTTGTGACAGCTGTCATGAAGAACATGTGATAACATAACATAAAGCATATGCTAACCAGAGTACATTTAGCAAATATTAACATGTGTATGTAAGCTGTCATGGCATCAAACATTAAGACCACTTTTGTGATAACTGCAGGTAACTCTAACATGACACTGTTACATTACTGGACATAAACTGTCATGACAACTCATGGCAAAATATGACATCTGCCATGACATGTTCAGGACATAGGGGTTCAAATTCCTACTGTGTCCTATAGTTCCAAAATACATGTAAAGAATTTTGGATAATCTTCTATCCAAAAATGCATTTGTTCTGTCATGAGTTAATCATTTACTACAGTCACACTGCACTATGGCTATAATCCGCTCAGCCATAAAACAACTGTTTGTATCAATGCGAGGAGATACATGTATAGCTGCAGATGATTGAATTCATGTTTTGCCTGACAATTTTGACACCAATGAAGTCCTTCTACCTTGACAGTATAATTTCCTGTTTTGTTAGAGCTGCGTTGCTGGTCCTAGGAGGATATGAGGATGTCTTTTAAGCTGGGAGTATACTTCAAACAAAAAGACATTTTGAAGCATAAAGACATTTTTTGAGCATCAGGTTTGTGTTCTTACAGTGCAGTGTGCATGGGCTCCCAAACATAATTCCTAAACACCATCTCTTTTGTTCGGAGATGTCCCCTGTCTGCAATTGATCCAAATATCGCACCTCTTCTTCATTTATTTGTTCTCGGTTTGATGTCATGACGTTGTCTCGGCTCACAGCTCCCTCAAGGGGGAAAATTATTTTTGAGTTTATTTACGACTGCGTGTTCGGTGCTTTTCTTTTATCGTTTAATTCTTTCGTTGTTTGAAGTATACGTCTGCCTTTAGTTTGGCTGGCTCATGTTTGTTTTTAATTGTTTAAAAATGTCTTTGTGTGTTTATGACTGGCAATCATGCCATCTCACAAATTTCATTTGTTCATCTGCCTTTTTTAACTTGGAGCCTTTGCATGAGGACAAAGTTTATATTCCGACCAGACTGTGATTACGTACTGCATTCTGCAAGAGAATTGCGATATTAAAGTTCTTGACTTGATGGCAACATTTAATCTGTGATGGTTCCAGCATTACTTGTTCATATTCTCCTCAGGGAAAAGTGCGGTCCTACTGTTTTTGCTTCAGATGCCAGCTGCCTTGTTTATGGCCAAAAAATCTCAGCAAGTGGAGAATAAAACTGGTGCAAAATTGCAGATGCTATTTATCTGTTGCTCTTTTCTCAATCCTATGCATGTGATTGGGTGACAGTCACCGCCTGTGCATTATAGCCTGATTATTCAATGTATCAGCAGGGATCACTTATGGAAAACAATGTAGCCTTTGAACACCCCCAATTCTCATGTAGGAGGCTAAAAAAGTTTTTTTTCCCTCCTTCATTTAAAGAGATTGTCAAGTGGGAATAAGGATGATCCTAATTTGTACACTCAGAAGAAATTGAAGCATCTGGTGCTCTGTAACCGAAGCACACAAACTGGGACAGAAAATCTATGAGCAAATAAGCTTCCTTACACCATGAGTATGCAGGGAGCTGTTCATCTTTAGTCAGTCGTTCTGTCAATCAATATTAGAGTGCTTCTGAGTTACTACCCTGCATCACATGTAAAGTAAATAGAATTAATAAAAAGAAGATCTAATGCATTAATTTAAACAGAAATAAAGAAATTTCTCCCATTCTGTACTATGTAAAAAGCACTTTAGATGACATGAGCCGCCTGATGTATTTCTTCACATTTAGATTTCTAAGTTTATAGGCTTGTTTATATTAGCACTTTAATTGTGATTCCTCCAGAGTTTAATTTCCTTAAAAGCATCTTGTTTACCGCATGTTTCAGCTATGCTCCATTTGGCATTTTACATGTAGACCAAACAAGCAATTGAGGTGCACTTAACCGTGCTTAACTGAAAGGCGTCCAGGAGTCTGTGCTTCTAAAACAATGCACTTTTTGTGTAGCTGAATCTTATCTAGTTTCTATCAAACGGGCTGGAAAGTATAAGGTACTGTCCGTCACAAATTAAATAAAAAAAGAGAGAAATTAACAAGCTCGGACCTCTCATTCATGTAAAAGCCGGTCGAGCAGGCTGTGTGTACAGCTTCAGCTCGGCAGGTGGAACGATGCGTCACTGACTCACCAAATGTGTTGTGGGCCTCTATGATGTTATTTATCTTCTTGCTTTTAAAATGATATTCTGGGGGATTAACATGGTTTTATTTAAGGTACAGTCAAGCCGGAAAGTCTGCACACCCCTTTCACCTTCTCCACGTTTCATTACATTACAGACTTATTCTACA
>JAOUQW010000046.1:18229644-18239733 GCA_028565825.1 Olivaichthys viedmensis | reverse complement strand
AGAATAAGTCTGTAATGTAATGAAACGTGGAGAAGGTGAAAGGGGTGTGCAGACTTTCCGGCTTGACTGTACATATAAAATGTGCATTAGAAAATTATAATTATAAGATGGTTGTACAGTTGAGTGCCAAAGTTTACACCCTTCATGGATCCAATTTAACATTTTAAGAAGATAAAAATGAAATGTGGGTGTATCCTGTAGCAAGACAACAATCCGCAATATCAACATAAAAGCCCTTTTGGTCTCCAGACCTGATTTGAATAAGACAGTGTACACTCAAAATTTAAAAATTTTAAATAAAAAACTCCCTCAATGTTGCCAGAAAAGGCTCTTTTTTGGGCCACAATAAACTGCATAATAATTTTCCACCACAAAGATCTTGTTAAATAATGGTAACATTTATAGTGGGGATTATTTGTTTTAATTCTCTGTGGCACCAACAAAAAAGGTTAAACATCTGTCAATCAAAAAGTTCTTTAGGAAACAAACAAAAAATGTTTTTTCAATGACGTCACTTTTCTGGCACCTTTATTTATTTAGTTTATGACATCTGACAGAGTTATAAAAGATGGCAAGAACTGGCAAAAATGGGCCAAGCAATCTGGCAGAATTAAAACTGATATTACAACTGAGAGGATCCAAAAGAGGTCGGAGGCAGTTAGACAAAGAGTGGACATACAAGTATTAGATAATATTTATATCGCATTCAATAAGGGTGATGCAAACACTTGAGCTGATATCATTTATATTATTTTCCACTATTAATGTCTTAACATGCACAATTTAACCATTTTTGTTACTTGTGATAATGAAGGAACATCAGTGAGCCCTAACACACTGAATGTCTTGTTGCTATAAATTACATTTCTTTGTCTTCTTTATTTTGTCCTATGGGTATACAAACCTTTGCACCCAACTGTGAAACTGTGATTCAAGAAGCAAGCACTATAAAAAAATATATGGAGGAACCATAAGGGGAAAAGGTATGCCAGCTGTGCCAGAATACCTGAAAAGCTGTAATTTTTTTTAAACAATAAAATAAACTCTGTGCCGTAGACTGTTTGTTAGAATTCTGCAGCTACTGAGTGGTTTAAGGCAGAATATGCGCTAGTGTTTAGAGGGTGTATGCCGTGGCCCCAGAAATAGATTATTTGACTCACTTATGTTCTGCCTATAAGATCACGAGAGCGTGGGGGCCTTGGATCTGCAGGAACATTGCAGAGGGATGGAGAGGCAAGAAAATCAACAGATAAAGAGATTTTGAGCATTTTATCTTATAGTTGCAGGGCTTGATAGTGGGGAATCCAGAAGTGCATTTTTTTTTCTGCTGGCTCTATCCTGAAATGTTGAAACAGGAGCTGACTGAAGCAAAGGGAAAGGGCTTTCAAGAAGTATCAAGGGTGATTTGTTTGCTAGCCCAAGACAAGGTAGGCCTTGTTCAATTCGTATGCTCATATTTATTCTCTCTTTTTCCTCTCTTCTCTTTCACTTTCTCTTTCACATACTCACACACTTGGAATCTTTGACTGGCATCTCATTTGGCTTGAGTAATTTGTGATTGTGCAGGAGCAGTGATGAGCAGTAGAGTCACAGTGCTTTGAATGACATTACTCCAAGGAGTATTCTAAGTTTTAAATATTGAACAGATCTAACATGTCATGGGTTCTACTGAGTCACTCAAGTTGGCCTTATGAATAAAAGGCATATTAATAATTCAGATATGATGCAGCTAAACTGGTATTATATCCCTGTAGAAATGCAAATATGTGATGTGTGATCTTATAGTGGGAACCACTCGAAAACCTTCACTATCCTTGTCTGCAATGATGAGCTGGTTTCAAAGTTGAATGTAGACAAACATTGTTATTGAGTTGTTAAGACAGTTTCAGTAATTGGTATTGCTTTCTTTCTTTTTTTCTTTTTTAGCTCTATTTGTTTTTTTGGTTTTTTTTAACCTCTGAGTATAGGAGTGCTAAAGATGTGGTTCTAGGATTTATACTTTTGAGAGTAGTTATATGAACTTGAGGAACTTGCTCTCTTGGAGAACTCATAAAATATGATAAGGTTTGTTTTTTAAAGTTATTTTCTCAGTGCCGTGCGCACATTTTTTCTTGTTGACAGAACCCTCATTACTGTCATTGCTTGCTCTTATTTGCAAGGATTTTGAACATTTCTAAAAATTACTTTGTCACAAAAAGTGATCTTCACATTGTCACACCACTAAGACAGCCTCATAACTCAACTGTGGACAGTTTTAGGGGGAACTGTGATTTCACATCTGTAAGTGTATTTATTATATTCAAACCACTTTTAAAACTTTGTTTTCTATTCCGGGAGCTGAAATACTCTGATGTTTTGGGTTGCAAGGGTCAAATGTGTGAAATTGAAATATTCTTTTTCTTCTCTGCTGCTTTTGGAGATGACAGTGGGACAGTGTTCAAATATGTAGATCAAAGGTCTGTTTTGACTGCCAGCATTTGCTATTTCCATCCTTCCTGGATAGTTTCATCTTCTTTTGTGTCTTTAACACAATTTTTTTACTAGTGAGGAACAAATTGCTTCATGTAAAAAAAATTAAAATAAATGTGAGTGGTGAAAAGGGGAAAAGGTGATATACTGGTACATTTTTATGGTTTAATAAATAAAATTAACAACCAAACAAACGTATCTGGAGTAGTGTCATGTTCCAGTTTAGGACAGAGGAGATCAATACTAAAGCCAAATGACATGCCACCAATACAAACTCAATAAGCTGTACAGGCCTAGACTTTTCCTAGAATAGTCTGCATGGTGGCTGTACCCATAGTTTTTTGTGGTGTGTCCCACACCGTTGGCACTAGTTGGCCGTTGTCAGGTCCTGTGTTAAATCGGTGTCAGAAGCTAGAGAGTTCTCCGATTGGCTGTTCAGCCTGGCGAATCGGTGCAGGAGAAGAGAAACCGAACTTGTACAAAGCAAGCAAATGGAACTCTTAGTAGTGCACAAACACACATAGTATCTAATTTCTCAAACTCTGCTCAACAATTCACAATTTCTGTTCATCTGTTGTAGCAAGCTATAGTTTTGTGAACAAATGGCTGAGCAGACCGTTTTAATTCCAAACAGGCCGTTTAAATTCCGTTTAAACAGACAGTTTAAACAGATTAACAGTGGCGTGAAATGGTAGCTAGGCTCGTTTGTTTGGCTACATCCCAAACTCCATACTACTGCACTTAATGGTATGTGAAAACGATACGCCACTGTAGGTACTGATACTGGTAGGTGGCATACTATTTTGACATAAGGGCTATGTCTTAAATGTTGTACTTTTAGTGCAAGACGTGTGTTCACTCTAGGAAATTCTGCAAGATGTAGCCAGGACGCTGAAGCTGTGAGATCTTGTGCTGCGAGCATGTTTACACCTCAGAGAAGGACATGCCAGGCACCCCGAAGTTGAAGACCTGAGATGGCGTCCAGGTGTGTAGTTTTGAACTAGGGTGAATAGTGTGGTGCAGAGCCCTTTGATGCCTGGAATGCAAAGACAAGAGTTTTGAATTTGATTCTTGCTGTGACAGGAAGCCAGTGGAGTGGCCTCAATAGAAGGGTCACATGTGAAAACTTTGGAAGGTTATGAACCAGGCGGGCAGCAGCATTCTGAATGCTTTGTCGAGGAGAAATCGCATATGAAGGGAGACCAGCAAGAAGAGAATTGCAGTAGTCAAGACTAGAAATAACAAGAGCTTGTATAAGAAGTTGAGCAGATTCTGTAGTCAGAAAAGGTCGTATTCTTCTGATGTTATGAAGAAGAAATCTGCAGGATCTGGTGGTTGATGTGATGGGATCAGAGCCAAAACTCTTAGCTGTGTGTGCCGAATTGACTGTGAGGTTGTCAATGGTGATGGACAGGTCCAACAGAGGAGAGTTCTTTGCTTGGAGGTGGATGGAGGGAAAGAAAAGTAAAGGTGTGTTTCGTCGACGTCACAGTGATAGGAGAAGCCATGAGACCATATCACTGATCCCAGAGATTTAGTATAAAGGAATAACCAAAGTGGACCAAGAAGTGAGCCTTGGGGGACGCCGGTGATGAGGCTATGATATGACGACACTGACTCTCTCCAAGCTACGTGATAGGATTGATCCTGTAGGTACGATGGGAACCAGGTCAGCGCGTATCTCCCAATCCCCAATTCAGAAAGAGTGGAAATGAGAATCTGGTGATTCACTGCATCAAAGGCAGCAGATAGGTCCAGGAGGATGAGGACAGAGGACATGGAGTTCTCCTTGGCTTTGTGTAGGGCTTCAGTAACCGCAAGGAGGGCAGTTTCAGTTGAGTGCACAATGGAAACCAGGTCAGAGCATAGCTCCCAATCCCCAATTCAGAAAGAGTGACTGAAAGATGCCTGAATGTCAGTGACCTTCTGAGCAAAGTGCATCATGAAGTCATCAGCAGTACGAGAGAGTGTGGGAGGAGGCGGAGGGGGGTTAAGTAAGGAGGAGAAGGGTGAGAACAATTTACCTGGGTCAGAAATGCATGTGTTGATTTTAGAATGAAAGAAGGCAATCTTGGCAGTAGCAACTGAAGAGGAAAAGGAGGCAAGAAGCACCTGGTACTTAGCGAGATCTGTGGGAGAGTTGAAATACCTCCATTGCCTCTCAGTACTGCAACACACTGTTCTTTCAAACCGGAGAATGCCAGACAGCCAGGTGCTGGAAGGTGTCGGTCTGGCCAGTCTGGAGGTGTGAGGGCAGTGGGAGTCTAAGGATGCGTAGAGTTCTGTGCACAGGTAGAAGCAGTGCTGTCGGGAGGCAATTCTGAAAAAGAGGCTATTGGTGGTAGGCATGAGAGCACGGTAGAAGAGAAGAAAGATGGGGAGAGGGTCTTAAGATGCCTTCTGAAGGTAACATTGGAAGGATGGGAAGGTGAAATGGTGCCAAGGACTGATACGTGAAGAGGAGTTACTGTGAGGTTTGATCCTGGAGTTCTTTGGGAAGATAACGTCAAGGATGTTACCTACTTTGTGGCTTGGTGGAGACTGTGAGTGATACATGTCAAAGGTTCTCAGATAGTGTATGACCATGGACATGGTGCCGCTGGTTTGGAGATTGAAGTCTCCAAGCAAGATGAGAGGGGCATCATCCTCTGGAAATTCAGAAAGAAGACAATTAAGCTCATCTGTGAAGTTGCCGAGAGGACCTGGAGGACAATAGATCACAGTGATATGAAGTTTACAAGGTTTCAAAACAGTGACTGCATGCAATTCAAACAAAGAGATCTGAAGTTCAGGAAGAGAAGAAGGACAGTATGTAAGAAGGACAGGAAGAGGTGATAAGCAAACCTGCCCCCCCCCACCCCGACCAGAAGTCCTAGGGGTATGGAAGAAAGAGAAAGCTATAGAAAGTGCAGCGGGTGTGGATGTGTTCTCTGGATTGGTCCAAGTCTCTGTGAGTGCCAAGAAGTGAATGGAGAGGCTAGCAGCATAGGCAGTGATGAAGTCAGATCTGTGCACAGCTGACTGGCAGTTCCAGAGGCCTCCAGCAACAAGGAGCTCCACAGTTGCAAACCTGGGTGGACAGATGAGATTGGTGTGGTCACGTCTGCGTGTAGGGCATCGTCCATAGCGAGTAGAAGAGAGGACAGGAATCCTCCAGAAACACATGATTAACAGAGGTGGAAATCAATTTGTAAGAGTAGGTCAGAAAGAACAGGCAAACCAACAGTGCTATGCTGTTCTTTCTTGTTGTCCTTTCTCGGTGGACTCCCGCAAGTAGACTCCCTTGTCTTAGTGCAGCTGAGTCTTCGTGCAGAGAGGCTAAAGGAAGAGAGGCTGCTGCTACAGCTGCAGCTGCTGCTGTAGCAAACTACTCAAGGAAATACTTTATAGCTAATTGATTTGATTAGGCACCAGCCAGAGGGCTGATTAATGGCTCATTGAGTAGTTGCAAGGTGCTAAGAAAGTCTAGAGCCTAGATTTCACCCTCTGCTTACCAAGTATTGAACTAAACTGATATTAGTGGAGTACCAGCAACCACAACAAAACACATAACCACAAAAGTAGCCTAAGTATCAAATTAACCAGGAAATAATTTTACTTAGAGTCTGTGTACCATCTACCGCTCTCTACCTATTAATGCCCAGATGATGTACTAGAACTGCCTAAACATGTAAAAGACACGTTGGACACTTTTTGCACTAAGCGTTGCAGCCTGCACTACCTAATAGAGGGGAGGAGCCATGAGAGACCAGTGCAGTTCAAATTTTGCTAAATGACTGATGCACCGAGAGAGATCACTACTTCACTACAGACAGAAACAAAGAGCCAAAAGTTTTAAGGTTAACCTTGTGGGTTAACCATGTGGTCATTTATTATTTACATTTAGGGCAAAACATTGGTGTTCAATTTAAGACGTTACTACCATACATAAATTCAGGCACTAGATACTCAAGTACATAGAGCAGGGGTATTCAACTAAAATTTGTGAAGGTCCAGTTACGTAAAATTACGTAAGATAAGCAAACTCACATGACTTAATTGCGACAAGTTACGTTTTAATGCTTAACCATTAATGATTAGTTCATGGCTACTAATAAAATAAAATAATCTGTTGTATTTTTAACATACCTTTATAAACATTAATTTGCTTGCTCTTGGGCTGTAAGGGAATGGACGAGCACTCTGGTGGAGCCTTCATATCGAGCTTTGAGTTGGTTTATTTTATTTCTCCTTATAACCAAATTTTGTGGGGAGGTTAATTGGTTAATTTGTTAAGTTTTGTTTTGTAGTGGCGCTTCACATTACCACTTATGACCAGCACCACAGACTTTGAACAGATGAGACACATTAGTTTTAAACTTGAAGTGGGCTGAATAAACGCATACTTCTCTGTCCGTTCGTCTTTAAACATTTTGTCGTGCATCTTTTTTTCTTTCTTTTTTTTTAAGCCATGTCATCACTTTCAGACCAGAAAGGGAATAATCTATGAAATTCTTCCCTTTCTGACCTAATGTAGCCTGTAGCTAGTCTCTGGTTTGATGAGCTGCTTGCAGTGAAAAAATGTACATAAATATGTGGTTGGATAAGCCGCTACAGAGAATCTGCTACAGAAGCCGCATAGTGTGCAATTTGAGACATAGCCATAGGATTTTTTCCCCCCATTATACTGGGTTTTCTAGTTTTCTACTTTTGATTATGTTTACAGACTACTTTGGGGTGTGTTCAAGTGCAGCTTTTCACAGATGGTGTGAGGCAACGGGAGGCAATTGTCAGTCGGCCTTGATTGGCGCCACTTCTTCACCTTCGGCTTGGTGTGTCAGGACCTTTAGCTTAAAAAGAACACTGTTTCATACTATAAAGATCACCTTCAAAAAGAGATGGTGCTCAAACAGATGTTCCCTCTGGCTATCTTACTACGATCTTGCATGCTTTTTGGGAAACTCCCCCCTGTGAACCTGAAACAGCTTCAGTAATGAGGGCATATGGAGCAGAGCAGGATAATCTAAACTGAAACACACTGGCTGGTGTAACTGCTACAGGTTGTACACATCAGCTCAGGGTCATCTGTTATTAATGACCATCATGGTTCATGCAGGCTGATGAAGACTTCAGAGCCGAGATGAAGATACAAACATGGCTGCAGACGCTGATGCAATATCAAGGCGACATCAATGTCAAATTAAGGGGAATGTTACAGCGAGCTGGTCATGTAATGATCTAGACAGGAACTGCAGCATGGTACGCTGTGATCTCTGTGCAATGGCATCACATCCATCAGAGTGGAAATCTCTCGATACAGTCATAGTTTCCATGCGCCATGTGAACTGTAAGGCTATCTCACCTTACTGGCTTCTGTGGTATTCCTTCATTCGTACATGCCGTGTGTGTGTGTGTGTGTGTGTGTGGAGGCTCACAGGGAGAGTGGGACTTCCCCTAGCTGAGCTGCAGTTGTTGCTGCCGTTCAGAGGGCAAGTAATCAGGGTGTCGGTGTGTGTGTGTTCACAGTACAGAGATAGTCTTCTGCTCTGCCTCACATGTGAGCCGCCAACGAAGTCAAGTGCTGCAGATGATTCCCAATTTAAGCTAGTGTGAAGCACACAGCACCACCACACACCCAGTCTGCAGTAGCAGCATCATCATCCCACATAACACTGAAAGACTGCTTCTTCTCTTTTAAAGCTCAAGTGAAAACGCATCTCTTCAAACTTTAATACTCCCAGTACAGCCCCCTTTCCCTTGTTTAGACTCCAGCAAAAAATCAGTTTTATTAAATTTTCCACTTACCCCAAATGTGGTCGATCAGCCAAGACATGTTTGGTGTCTGACATATGCTTCTTTAATTTTTGCGCTGGAGCTACGAGGCTAATGTAGCTAACAAGATATGGCAGTCTATCTCACTTGAAAACCTTTGCCATGAATGAATTTGCAAATTTTCTTATATGATGGTCATATAACATCATAAAGCTACATAAACTAATTTTCAACTAAACAATTTTGTAATATACAGGGATAGCCTTTATTTATAAATTTAAGTTAAAAATGGAACTATATTATCATCTGCATAACTTCCAGCTTTCTAGTACAATTTGATACCAAATTGTGCTAGGGAAAAAAGTTGTCCAAGATGGCTGTCCCATAACGTTATCGTGTTCAGCTACATGGTGAAGTTTTGGATGTGGTTTGAGGCATATGGTTATGGAAAAGATTTAGGGTGAGACAGATTTTCATTACTTGTTAGCTACATTAGCATTAGAGGTCTAGTGCAAAACCTAAAGAAGCAAATTCATTTATTACAAGGTACCGGTCACGGTTGGGTTCGGGGGTTTGGACACAAGCGCGAGGCTTCTCCTTTCGTATCTAAACATATTTATTTTACGTTGCACAGATCGGGGAAAAATAAACAATCTCACGCTGCGACAGATGTGATTAACACTCACATAGACATTAACACACTGACATACAAACAACAAGCGACAACACCGGACGGAAACAAGCGGGTATTTAAACACTTAATAATCAAGGAAGACAGACGAGGAACAGCTAGGAACATTTAACATAACTCACGCGTCACAGACAAAGAAACAAAACGCGCTATGTCGCGCATGGCCGCACGCGTGACAGAGCCCCCCCTCTATGGCGTGGCTCCGCAGCGCCTCCTAAAGGCAGTCCGGGGCGGCCCCGGGCCTGTGGGACCTACTTCCCTGTTTGGGTGGCGGCCCGGAGGCTGGACGCAGACGTCCACGGCGACGGACACCCGGGGGCCACCCACCGCGGTGTCCGGGCACCAAGTGGCGTCGCCATTCGCTCGGGGGCAGAGCGCTGACCTTTTTGATGGCGTCGTCGACGGACACCCGGGGGCCACTCACCGCGGTGTCCAGAGGCAGAATGGCTTCCCCGTTGTCGAAGCTTTGGGGCGGTGTGCCGACTCCCTTGGCGGCGACGTCGACGGACACCCGGGGACCACCCACCGCGGCGTCCGGAGGTGGAGGAACGACGTCCTCCCCATGCTCGGGAGGTGGAGGAACGTCGTCGTCCCCGAAGCCCGGGGGCGGCGCTACGACATCCTCCCCATGCTCAGGGGGTGGAGGAACGTTGTCGTCCCCGAAGCCCGGGGGCAGCGCTACGGCGTCCTCCCTGGGGACTGAAGGCAGGGCAGAGTAGGACACCCGGGAGCCACCCTCCATGGTGTCAGGGAACTTTGCCACGCCCCCAACGTCATCCGGGAGCCCGGCCACGCCCCCAACGGCGTCCGAGGGCTCGGCCACGCCTCCAACGGCGTTCGGGACGTCTTCGGCGGTGAGCGGCACGACGGGGGGGGGTGAGCCGCTGCGCCGCGGTCAACACTGCTATGCGGGCACCTAGGCTGTTGATCCGCTTTTGCCTCGTCTGGCTTTCAATGCCGACGAGGCGCCAGCCCTCAGCTTCCCCGGCGCGAAGCGGTCTTGTGCTCGCGGAGGCCATCCAGCGCTGGTGCTCCGCGTTCTCCGCCAGGACCTCCTCCGCAGACATCCTCGCTGTGTCCATTTTTAAGGTCGCTCATTCCGTCACGGTTGGGTTCGGGGGTTTGGACACAAGCGCGAGGCTTCTCCTTTCGTATCTAAACATATTTATTTTACGTTG
>JAOUQW010000046.1:18202078-18212378 GCA_028565825.1 Olivaichthys viedmensis | reverse complement strand
ATACAGTGTGTGTGTATATATATATATGAATATAAATATTCATATATATATATATATATCACACACACACACACACACACTGTATATACCAGTGGTGTGCAGTGCATAAAGCGCTCACTCTCTTTTTAAGAGAGTGATAGAAAGTAGGCTCTCCACATTTGGATGAGGTTCATTCAGCCCACAGCAGAGAACAGCATGAGCTGCCAAAGCCATTACAATTAGATGTGACTCATTCGCAGGTGGAGGTTCGGTAAACTGAAAAAAAATGGCAATGCTGGAAGAAACAGATACTGCAGCGATGCAAGCCAACAGCACTGAGGCTGTGTTGTTTCTCAGCAGCAAACATCACCCTTACGTAATTTCTAAAGTGCTGCTAAGAAAGTGGCGAAGCAGCGCTTTTGAGAGCAAATCATTCTTCCCATGGGGTTTGCTTGATCAGTTTTCTGGTACATGACGCATTGAAAAAAAAAGCAATTAGGGCTCTGACTGGATTTTCTGATTTAGTCACTCCTCTTCAGCACTTTCTCTACAGCCATGTTAGAGCCAGGGCTAACTGTACATGCAATAGCACCCAGGACTCTCCAAATATTCCTGCCAAACTCCCAATTAAAAATTAAATGCCATGCCCCAGTCAGTACCCAGAATAATATTTCATCACAGTACATTCACGGTCAGTGCTTCGGCCATACAGTCTGATATTAAGAACTGAGCACTTTAGCTTCAGTCTCATGCTCATCTTTTAGTTTCTGTTATATAGATTATATATCTCGTATTTCATCTCTCGGTTTGTGTAATGTGCTGTTCATGGAACGTGTCGGCTGTGCGGGAAAGTTAATTGATAATGGAAGTCTGGTCCTGTTCCTGTCTCAAGCTTAGTTGACCTTGGCAGGCATAGGGAAATCATTGTTCATCATCCAGGTACAGACCTGGCCTTTAAAAAAAAAAGGAAAAAAAAAGAAAGAAAAAAAAGAAGCTACCAGCCAATAATCCTGTGTCAGCTCAGTGCTATGTACTGTGCCCTTTTCTTGTAGGCCAACTTACTTCTTATCTCACCGCACTGCAGCTAAATGCTACAGAGTTTTTAAAATAGAAATCATAGTTTTAATTTACTTTGTCTCATTTTGCCACAGATTAGAGATCCCATAAAAAAGAAAGAATATGATGCATTTGTTCGCCATCCATTTTCACACCAGGTCAAGTACACATTTGATGAAAGTTTTTTGCATTTTCATTACATTACACTGTAACTCAGAATCCAGAATACAGGCAAATCCACTTGTCTTTAAAAAAAAAAAAAAAGATTAGATTAACTGAGTGGATTATAAATTACCACCTCCCTTGCCCACAATTACTGCCTTTTCTGTGCCTCATGTAGATTTATTTTCCTTTAGTTCATACTTTCCTTTGACCCCCATTGTCTATGTGCAAATTCTTTTAAGTTTTCTATTTTGCTTTTTTTTACCCACACAACAAGAGATGCAAAATAAAATGAACCTAGGGTTGTTATAACTATTTGCATCACATTGTCTGTGTGAGGTGCCATCGACCCTTTGGGCTTTTCATGGTTTATCTGCATGCTGTTTTTAAAGAATTGTTTTAGCATGACACCTTGCATGCACTTCATGCCAAAGGTATGATATATAATTTTAAACATTTTTACATATATTGTAATCACACATATTTGACGTTAGGTGATACAAATGAACATAATATAAGGAACACAGTTCAAATTCTATCCCTTAGCTTGTACAACAATTGAATAGTTATTTTGACTTTTGATCTTTAGCAAAGAAGCACAAAAGAATAAAAGCATAACACTGCATGTTTAAAATGAAGAAACAAGAAAATTTTCATTTTTCATTAACTAAAATAGTGGCATTGACATGTAATTTCAAATTTACATCTAGTTTAAAAAAGTACAATTTCCTATAAATAATAGCCAGAGTGGTTAGGTTGCCATTACTAATTGCTGATTTTTTCATAGCACACTAACATCAACCACTATTAAAGAGCATCCCAGTGTTGTTTTTCCAAATCCTTGCACGGTCATGTTCTTTTGCATGATTTTGACACTGCTTGGGTGATGTTCATGCAGTCTTTTACACTGGATCTCATACAGAAGAAAGTCTAACCATCTGCAGGCTGGGAAGGAAGCCCATGCAGTAAAAAAAAACATTTACTGTAAGCCTGTTTCAGCACAGTCAGGTGACTGCAGTTTGGCTTGTGTACACAGGAGCAATGTTTACATTTCTTCACTCTGGATGTTTTCCAGTGCGCAGATAATTTCATATAGCCTCCTCGCTGCAGTCTTATTAATAACTTAACAGTAATATTCAAGTGCTTGTTCTAAGTTATGATTTGCAACCTTACCCTTCTCAGCTATGGCAGTGACTTGTGACTTAATGATGTGGATATCCAGTGATACATGGTGGTCTAGTCCAGTGTTTTTGGAAGGAATAGGCTAGTAGGCTCCATTTAATCTGGCTTCACCAAACCTACACACTTCGGTGTATTGTAAATTACAAATACAATTCATTTAATTTGGTTCTACTGTGATGAAAGATAAATCACTTTTTTTTCAGCAGAGTGAGACTTGGTCTTGACTGTCACCCCAAGACCAATGTGAAAAGCATTTCTATTTCTTTATATTTCAGTTTTTTTTTTAACATACCCCCACAGCTTGTACCCAAACTTTATACAGAAAAAAATTAGATAGAGTAGCTCTAATTATGCGATACTTGTCATCTTTTTTGTTTGTTTACCCCCACTTAAAATTTAAGACTCAAGACAAACACATAGATACACTGAAATACACAAGCCTCCGCAAATTCCAACTCACACATATTTTATGCCCAACAAGACAAAACGCCTCTTTGGCACCCTGTCCTCTTCCAAACAGCTGGGCTCCTCCCCCTTATTAAACCAATACTCTAACAGAACGTTTTCGTTAATCACCTTCTTTCAGGACCCAATCTGAGGACGTTTTGAGGGAATCTCCCCCACAAGTTCTCTCTCCCCCCTCCCCTAAAATAATCAGATCATCCACCTCTCCCATGCTCGTCCGTTCTGGCTCAGGCCCCCCCACACCCCTGACCCCACGCAAGAAAGCCGCTGTGCCGACCGAATATCAAGACACGGTACCCGGAGAGTTTGAGGAGAAGATTAGGCAACCCAAGTCTTCAGCTGTGTCCCAGAGCAGTGCGCAAGACTCCCGACCCCAGACCCCTGTCAGTGAATACTCCCGGAAGGACTTGACCCCCCGTCCCTCGCCTAAACTAACACGTGCTAGCTCCAAGATCTTTGAAAGAGTGCGAGTTTTTGAGGAGCGTAGAAGAAGCATCGACAATCCTGAGGGTTCGATCTCTGGATGCTCATGGGCTGGTTTTAACAGAGCTCCTTCCATTGACTCTGATGATGGAGGGAGTCGGCTAGGCATCTCAAGGGAGAGTTCTAAAGAGGACCTCCATGAAGCTTTAAAGGCAGATGCAGAGCAAAGAAGATCTATGTTCAGGCAGAGGGCTGCTTCTCTAGAGGACAAACCCCGTTACTCCCAAAAGGTGCAAGACATTGAGAACAAGTTTACAGAGGAGCTCCAGCGCATCAAGAAGCTCGTGGGAAAACCACACATGAAGAAGTCCTTCTCTACTGAGCAGCTCTCCACTTACCACAGGAGCAGGCAGCCCATGAGGAAACTGGAGCCCATCCCACCCCAGGTTCTTCAGAAATTGCAAGACCGGGAGCGTGCTCAGCAGGAGCAAGAGAAAAGAGACAAAGATTCTTCCCTGTCAAAATCACCTCAGGTGCAAACGACTTGGCTGGTTCAGCAACAGGAATCATTGTTACAGGAGCGGGTCATGCGAGAGCGGTCACCCATGTCAACTAAAATGGTTAACCGAGTGGGAGAGGAGCCATCCCCTCCAGAAGGAATGTCTCCATCTGAGTTACCTGGACAAAGGTCTCCAAGACTAATGCGTGGACCTAGTCCGATTGGGGAGAGCCCTCGAAGATCGCCAATTATTGAAGTCACTTCTGTGATGGATGAGCGCCCACGGTCGCCTCATAGAAAAAGAACAGAGTCTCCATCCAGAAACGTCCTGGAGATGACATTACGCAAGGTGGAACCAAGACCTACGAGCCCGCTTGTAAAGAGGGTAAGCCATGTACAAGAAGTGACACCAGTCCACATAGAGGACGAATCTGTACATAGAAAAACACCCATAGAGCTCACACTGCGGAAGCTGGACAGAAGACCCGAAAGTCCTCTTGTGCGAGGTGAAACCGTTGCAGTACAAGAGCGTCCTGTCCAAGCACCTCCCAAACCTCAGAGGATTTATGTCTCCTCCTCTGAAGAAGAGAAGATGGAGGTAGATCTGACTCCTCCAGCTCCAGCCCTAAAGATCACTATCCCACAGATTATTGTTGAAGAGGAGTGCATGGAGACAGAAGCTTCCATAGCTCCACTGAGTGATAAAGCAAACAAAAGTGCCACTGCAAAAGAGGAAAAACCACAGAGAGTGAGAGGGAGGGGACGTAAACAAAGACCCATGTCTCCTGAATTAGGTGGGTATGTTGTATTCATCCATCACTGATCTCAATTTAACAGAAGAATTGAGACGTATGATTGCCACACGTACAGTATATTCTAATGGTCTAAATACTAAATTGATGACAAGTTATACAATTCAATGAGATAATGATCTGACTTGACAAGATTTTGTTTTCCAATTACAAGCCTCTCAGAATTTTATTATTACTCAAACAAATTTGATTATGACAAAGTCATATTTATTAGAATTCTCAAAACTATTTGAATGGCTGCCAATTGGTCAATAGTTAATATATTACTTGATGGTACTAGACCAACCAGAAACAGTCCTGGGATATGGATCAGAATTAGTGTATTAAAAGTCTTGTCAGTCAAATTACTGTGAATACTAAAGATATTTTTACTTCCTGTCTGTTGTAGGTTTTTGCTTTTTACAGTGTATAAAACATATTTCTGTTGCAGTAATATGGCTATTCTCATGGTATAATGGGTATGTTTGCAGAATCTTCTGATGACTCCTACGTGTCGGCAGAAGAGGACCCGCTAGAGGTCCCGGTGTTTGAGTTTCCTCTTCAGGACACAGTGACATCCTCCGGTGCTGAAGTGCTGTTGAAGTGCATCATCGCTGGCAACCCTCTCCCTGAAGGCAAGTTTTTTTCTTTTGCTAATCTTGGGGAGAACACCAAAAAAGCTTACATTTAATATTTTTGACATGACTGCAAGCTATTTTATTTCAGATGTACAGTTAGCATTGTATTGCAACTCCTGAATATTATACAATCATAGGTCATTGGAAGAGAGCAGCGCAAAATGTTTGTCTCTTCTCATGCTACTGGTCACGTCCTAATTTAAAATGTACCAGCCACTGAATACTAAATAGCAAAGAAACAAATGGGCTCACATGTAGTTTTTTATATCTAGTGACATGGATGAGGGACAATGTGGAAATAAAGAATAGTCCCACACACATGGTCAAAGTGGAAGGAGAGAGACACACTCTTCTCATCAAATGGACAAAGCCGAGCGATGCTGGCAAATACACCGTAACAGCCACAAATGAGGTGGGCAAGGCCTCCTGCAGCGCCACCCTCTTCATCAAACCAGGTGAGTGCTTTCTTTCAGGTGGCCTGCTGGACCTGTCAAGAATAATGTGTCACTCACTGAAGTTGTGTGGTTTCTGACGCCAAGAGGGAGATGATAGAGTAAACGAAATCCTTCATTCTGGCGGGACTTGTCCGGAACATGATTACAAGCCCTTATGACACTAGCCTGGAGTCAGAAATCTCATCGCTAGTATATTTAGAAACTCTGACACTGATGTGTATTGGGCACCCTGCAGAGAAGGATGCCATCCTTGATCCTTCTTTCAGGGTTCTTGGAAAGCTGCCTTTGAATGTGTAGAACCATACAAGGAAATGCATTTGAAATGATACTCAGCGACTCAGACACAGCGTATATTTGAAAGAAGAAGAAAGGTGACGTACCATTACATCTTTGATCATCAGAGTTCAGTACTTTCTATATTCCCAGCTGAGGGGGAGGCATTTTGGATGGTGATGTGCGAGATTCTGAAAGTAGGGAATTTTAGCACCTCTGGTTATTTCAGTGGGATTAAAGGTCGAGGCAGTGAGTCATTTCATCAACCTACGTTCCTACAGGCCTGGGTTAGCTGCTCAGTTCTGGTGATAAACTTATCCCTGGAGCGAGTTACTTACTAATTTAGATTGAATGCCTTCCAGATTACCTTCCTACCATCACTTATCATTTAAACAAGCCTTTTGCTTTTTTTCCCTAGGCTTTCCGTATGCCTCTCTGTCTTTATCTTTTTTTTTTTTTTTTGCATTTCCTCCTTCTCTCCCCTCACTCTCTAACCTCAGCTCCGTAGCAGTAGTTACCATAGCAACCTGGGGGGTAAATTAAACTTATGAATAAACGCCTTGTTGCCCTCCTGATGAAATTTGAAAGCAAATCGCAGACTGTTGTTTTGGGATTACATAACCACACCCAATGAAAATTTTTGACTAAACATTTCCTTCATTTCTGTTTGTGTGCTCTCCATTTGGCATTTTGCTGGTGTTGATTTTAGACAAACACTGGACAAGGAGCTGGACAAATTGTAAACGCACAGACTCACGCCTCTAGTACATTTAGCCTGGATGCTGAGAGGCTTCATCTGATGCAAACAAGCTGCCACAGAGCTTTGCAGTAGCTCTCATTACAAAGTTCATTTGAATGACAACTATGCTCAATCCTCATTAATTAATTGCAGCAAAGATGTTTCTCCTGAATTAATTATATACTGTAGCTTTTAAGATGCATGTTGCAATGTTTATTATGATAAAAGGTGGCACTTAAAGGTACAACAATCTCTTCTTGTGGTTGAGCTACTCTAAAGAATAAAATGTGTCTGAGTATGAAGATAGAATTGTAATGAAATAAAATTGCAAATGATCAGGAACTGTGGCCACGTTCATTTGAATTTCATAGTGATTTCGCTTGAACAGAGTTGAAATGCAATTCGGCCATCTGTCTATTAAAATTCAACTTTCATTCTCTATGACAGCCGTGTATATCAATCCCATTTTGAATAATAGCCTGCTGGAGCATTTGCATATATTCAGATGAGATATCATTCATGTGTGCCGTGTCACTGTAGAATTTCTCATTTTCATTTTATTTTATTTTTATTATCTTTTCTGGATATCTGATGATCGGACGATGATTTGGTAATAAGAGCCCCCATTGCCTCATTAGTGCATTTGACACAACATATTTTTGCGAAAAAAATGAACCAAGTGCACTGTTAGTACCACCACACACACTTGTATTGGTGATGATTTGGTAGTAAGAGCCCCCATCGCATCATTAGTGCATTTGACACGACATATTGTTGTGGTCTACAGTATGTGTTTCACCTTATGACAAAAATGTAGTCTGTGATATTAGACAAAACATCTTCTTTCACATGTATTAAACAATACACTATAGTTCTGAAATGAAATGACACTGTAATGCCTCTGTTAGGCCTGAACAACATACAGTAATGTATAAATAGGATGGTTGCTATGAGAGACATGGTATGGCTTTCTCTTCTATTGAAATAGTCTTTAATGGGAGCCAGGAGGAACTCTGGACATATTGTGTACGTATGCGTGTGCGTGTGCGTGCACGTCTGCTTGGAAGGACCTCTGCAACTGATTCTGACCATGAAGGAGACAATGGAAAAAAGAGGGAAGAGATGTAAGAGAGCCAATATTTTCTACTCTAGATTAGCAGTAAAACTCCAGAGGCGGTCAGAGAGACACTGACAATTTGTTACAAATGGTGATGGGATTTAACAAATGGTGACAGAGGTCCTTTACCTAGCTACCAGTGTCAGGACAGGACAGGTAAGTGTGGGATGATTTTAAAACTAAATATCCTATTAAAGAAACATATTATTTGATATTGGTAGAATACCAAGCTACTATCTTGTTTGGTCTTCTACTTGCTTATATTTTTACTGTTTTTAAAAAAAGTATGATTTCCTGACTTTCGATGCACAGGTAGTATTTGGGCGCTTTATAAATGCTGCTGCTTTGGAGTAGGAATCACATGCAAGTTGCTGTAATATATACTTTGCACGAGGTGGTAAGCAGAACCCTGAACGTGGTGCCTATTTATTCCCACTGCAAGCTCACAAGATCTGCTCTGAACCCAATAGCATGGGCTTTCTAAAAGCAAAACCACTTCATACACGTATTGGCACTGGTTTTCCATTTAAATAATTTAATCTCTTATTATTCTCATGAACATGATTATTCATACACTATAGGCTAAAAGTATGAAGGCAAGCAATGGTTTTAAAGGTTTTTAAATATTTTACAATTAAGTCAATTTACCACCAACAGGACAGAACAAGATGTTTATTAACATGTAGTTTAACCAAAGTATATTCCATTGATTTTCCGTATTATATGGCATATGCCATTATATGTAGCAGTTTCTTACATTAATATCAGTTTCTTACATAAATAATTATTGAATAATTAATAAACTTCCAATTTAACACACCTGATTCAGTCAATCAAGTCTTCAGGAGCATCTGAATCTGAAAATTATATGATCAGGGTTGCAATAAAACTCAAACAAAATCAAGAATTAGTTAGTTGTATGATATTTCTACAGACATTAAGTCAAACCCTTATCTCTTAAAATAATATTTGTTTGTAAAAATTTGTAAAATAAAAATGATTTGTACAATGTTAGTGTTGCTTTCCGACTTTTGCATATAGTGTATGTTTGTATATATTTTATTTATTTGAAGTATAATTAATAATAGCAACTATCGCAACTGAATGTGTCACTTTTTTTTTTTTAAATATCAGTATTTTGAAAACCTATGACTTTGTATAATTATTCCCAACTCCTAACATATGAATGACACAGAAACTTTAAAATAATTTGTGCTTATTTAGAGAGCATAGCAGTAAGTCTTTAGATCCCCAGAGTTCATTCCTCCATTTCCCATTCCCAAAATGGACAATGTTTCACATTCGGTAACACTTTACTGAAGGGCAGGTTTCAGAAGGCTACATGACACCTACATACGCCCTCCATGACAACTGACATAAACATTTATAAACTCTTATTCCAATAGGCGTCAGTTGTCATAAAGGTTGCTTTTGTCAACTTTGATATCAAGTTGACATAACACCTATGTCAAGTGACAAAGATTTTTGGTGACATTAGGTTGCGTCATGACACTTTCTGGGGTGAAATGACATTGCATGTTATGACAACTGACTTTGATGTCAAGTTGACGTAACATCTATGTCAAGTGACAGATTTTTGGTGACATTAGGTTGTGTCATGACACTTCCTGTGGTGGTTCTTTCCATTGACAGACATAACAAAGTTATGTATATTTTTACTATGGCCCTTAAGTAAAGGGAGTTTCATTTTGCTATTCATAAGAGTTTTATGAATCATTATGTCAATGCCATGACACTGTGAATATTAATTGTAAAATATTTAAAAACCTTTAAAACCCATTGCTTGCCTTGCCTTCACATTCTCCACATTGTCACATTGGATTTGGCATTACTTGATTCATTCTATCCACAGCAATCCACAGTGCAGAGGGACCACTTTTTATTTAAACTCGTCCTTTCACCTTTAGCTTCCCTGTATTCGGGCGCCTTTTCTCTCCTCAAGGTCAGATTCAAAATCCTATCTCACAGAGGCAGGAGAATCCAGCACAATTCCTGCTAGTCTCTGTGAATTTCACACTTCAGTGAGCTTGTCTGGCTGGAATTAGTTTTTCTGCTTTGACACTGGTTAGGATATAGTAGTGGGATTATTAGTAGAAGGTCATGTAAAGTTGTGAAATGTGATGTGTGGATTTAGAGCCAGTAAACATAAAGCCGTTTGGATTCACAAATATATTTAGCTAGTGTGAAGTATAGCTAGTGATAAGTAGAGAAAGAGACATTCACATTTCATCATTCGATCCAATCCAGAAGTCAAAATGCAGTTCAGGGATTTGGCAGTGGCTAAGAGTTTCAGAGGAAAGCATTGTTGCAGTTCACTGTATCCTCAGGGCTTATCTGAAGTTGATGTGCCTTACCCTCAGAGCCCAGCCAAGACCTGAGAGGCAACCTTGGTGTACCTATGGACATCAGCAGCCCCATCACCTCTGATGATGAGTACAACAGCAACGCTGTGGAGACAGAGCTGCACTTTCTAACAGAGTGCAACAAATTCAAACACTTA
>JAOUQW010000046.1:18188247-18200035 GCA_028565825.1 Olivaichthys viedmensis | reverse complement strand
AAAAATATGTTTCACATAAACATTTATTGACGCCCCAACAACTGCCTTTACACTTGCATTATAAGTGAGTTTTGAGTCTTATCTGTGGAAATCGCCCATACACTACAGATGCGGTAGATAGATATTAGGTTAAACAAACACTGGAGTATTCCTTTAATAGAATGGGATCCTTTTCCTGAAAGGTAAAAGAGTAGAAAAAAAAACCTCTGCTTCCTGCCGGCCTCAACAAGTCTGGAAAAATCACAGAGGACTCCAGCTCTTTGGAATAGACCTCCTTTATCTCCTGAAAGCGAGGGAACTCGGGCTGGTCCGGAGTGGAGGAGGAGTCCAGGAAGTCCATCGAAAAAACTGAACACAGAAGTTTGTATGAGTACTTCTGTAAATGCAATTTACAAAAAATCTCTTCATTGCTACCCCTTTTAGGCCAATCAATATATAATGACTGAGCATATATAGCTGCCAAGAGCAGTGTGTGACACTCTTAAATGCTTAAACGTAGAGCTTGTTGCAGCACTCACTCATGTTATCGGTGACGATGGTGAAGGGTTTCAAGTAGGTCTTCCTCATGTTCTGGGCCAACATGCTGGCGTACTCCTCAAAATGACGCAGCAGGTCAGCACTGCCTCCGTCCGAGTGCTGGATCTGCTCCCAGTGACCTTTATTGACCGGGTCCAGGATAGCACTGCCTGCTCTTACCATGTCCTAGAATAACCACAAAACACAGTATCACCGATAATAATCTCATGTCACATTATTACTGACATGAGACATGCAATTAGACTATCCATTTATGGCTTGTTGTTAATTTACCTCAAACCATTTCCATTTCCCTAAATGACCTGGTGCAACTTTGTCTTCTTGATCTTGGCACTTTTTTGTTAGAGTTTACATTCTGCATTTTTTCTTTCTTTAAACACTACATAATTCAATTACGTACCTGATAAATATTTGCTCCCTGAGCTTCCTGAGGCTAGGTTAACAGATGAGATCAGGCCTTTTCTAACATATACAGTACTGCGCAAAAATCAGAGAGCACCCGTTTGTTTATTCAGTTTTCAATCAAATGACCATTCAGTACTTATTGTTAATTATTTGGTGGCAAACAATAATGATGGGAAAATGTACAGTACATTTATTCCGAGTCAGACAATAATCCTGTAAATGTGAATTTAATATACAATTACACAGAAGCCTCCAACACTGAGTATAATAGTTTTATCACTTATTTATGCAAATGAACTCCACTTGCATGAAACAGCTGTAACGTACCGGTTTGATGAAATTGGATGAATGGAATTAGCGTCAGGATGAACAAAAGTTGAAAAATGAAATATTTACAGATTTCATACTGTACTTGGTGTTGAAGACTTTTGTGTGATTTTCTGTTAAATACTTTTTAATTCTTTGCCACCAAATAATTAATAAGTACTCAATGGCCATTTGATTGAAATCTGAATAAACAAAAGGGTGCTCTCTGACTTTTGCACAGTATTTTATGCAGTAGAAAATGTATACTAATGTCACTGTATCATCTGTCCAGGCTACACTCGGGGATCAGACAGTGATAGAGGGACAAGAGGTGATCATGTCTGTCCGAATGAGCGGCCAGCCTAAACCAATGCTCTATTGGTAGGTTCTACCATTCAATCACGGTATTAAATATTATTGTCAAAGTGGTGCTTAATTAATTGAGAAAGCCAAAAACTGTGATCACAACTAAAATATGATTCATTGTGCAGCCCTACTATATAGTTCCAGAAGAGAACAAGCTCCCAACACTTTCATTTTCAGAAATCACTGTTTAAGTAACCATTTAGTGGCTTATTTATTTAAATATAAACTATTTTGTTTCCAAGTCGGCTAAATAATTGTGCTAGTAATCATGTTTTTAATATTGAGCAGAATAATCATGATTATAATTTTAGCCTTTATCATGTAGCCCTAGTACACAGACTTAATTTTGAATGAAATAACCTACAGCCAACAACATGAGGAAGCGCCTTTTTATAAATTTCAATACCTTCATTTTTAGGGCTGTCCTGAACAGCATTTTACAGACTTTGAATACTCGTTCTCAAAACCACCCTTAAAAACAATACCTACATTTCATAATTAATCATAATTTTAAGTATGTTCGTTACTACAGTTCAAAATATATTTAGTAGGAGGCAACGATGTATTAATAATAATAAGCCAAGATACTGCGTCCTACAGTGTAATATATATTTACATTTTACTCATTTGGCAGATGCTTTTATCCAAAAAAAACTTACAATTGAGCTAAGCAGTTGAAGGTTAAAGGTCTTGCTCAAGGACCCAACAGTGGCGGCTTGGCAGAACCGGGATTCGAACTCACAACCTTCTGATCAGCAGCCTAGAGCCTTAACCACTGGACCTCCACTGCCCACATATACTTACATAATTAGTCAAAAAATGTTGTGGCTTAATAAAAATATAGCTTCCGAATACTAATTAGAGAAATGAATCCCAACGTAATGATCAAATACTCGAGTATTTTAATGTAAATAGATTCCTAATTTTGGCTTTAAAGCCAGGTACCACACACTAAAAGGCTTTTCTCCCTTTACCCATTAAAAATTGTATTATCCTGTTGAAAGTATATATCAATAGAATATTTTTTTGTATTACAATTCCTGAAAATGTATTAAATGAGGCAATAGATGATTAAATATGCACTAATTTCCATTTTATCACAAAAATCCATTTAGAACAAATTTTGTTTTATTGTGATGACACCTACAATGGTCAGACTTTTGTATAACAGTTTATCAAAATATTGTTATTTCATGTTATTTCACACCACTCACATGAATGACAAGTGTCATAGTTTGGATAATTTCATGGATAAAATGTCAATTAAAGTCAAAACAACTTAAGATTTTAAGAAATATGTCAAAGTCTGCTTCATGACCTATAAACCAGTGTGTGAAATTATGTGGATGTACGTCCTTCAAAGGCTAAGAAAAACAGGTAATATGAGAAAACGTCCAATAAACAGTAACCAATAGAATTCCAGGAAACAATGAATCTTTCAGCATGAATCATTACATCATTAAGTAAATGTTGATAAATGGACTACATGACATTATGTTTCAGGAAATAAGCTTTCCAGCGATATATGATTTAATATAAAGAGATTTGAAAATGTTTATTTTTTCATATAGTGAAAGTTGTTGATGGCAAATATCCAAAAATCGCAAAAAGCAAAATCACCATTTTTGCCTGTGGTGCCTGGTCGTATGGGAAACCAACCTTGTAAACACATTCAACAAATGACTAAACCTCTAGATGGTTATTTTCAAACTATTTTGAAACTGTCTCACACGGCTCAACCTAGCATAACATAACCTATAAATCCTGTTTTTCTTCAAATCTAGGTTGAGGGACAGAGTGACCATAAAAACAGGCCCTCGACACATCGTCCGTGAGGCCGAGGACAGCAACTGTGAGATGATAATAAAATCGGCCGTGAGGTCTGATACTGGCGTGTACACCTGCAAGATCATCAATGAGTACGGCACCAAACAGTGCGAGGGCAAACTGGAGGTGAAAGGTGAGCCCCTTATCTTATAATACAAGCCTCTGCATCCTATAAGCACAGACTTATAATCTATCATTGTAATTATAGAAGGCACTGAGCCCTGAAAATATCGATTCAATCATCCAAAGCAAGTTTTCTTTAACAATGTTATTTGGTGTCCTCCTTTAATACTCACCTGCAGGCTGAAAAGCACAAACAAGGTCCCAAAAGGTTTTAGCTTGATATTAATAGTGGCACAGCCTAATTCCTGTGGATTTGTAGAATAAAATTGAGCATGTCTGTGTGCACATGTGTGGAAGAGATGTGTCTGCTCTCATTACAGCCTGCCATAGATTGTGGTGCAGTGGGGTCAAGAGCCTCTTCTCTTCCCAAACACATACTTTTCATCAAAACTGCACTGAAGAGCGGCAGAACTCTTTTTCCTCGCAGCATTGTGTTATTAGAAAAATAATCACTGGATCTTCATCACCTATAGATTTCTCGACACAGATATTTTAATTATGTTGTTCAGAGCGCCAATCAAAAGATACACTTTGTAAACGTTGGGTATTCTTTGAGCTTTTGTTACTTTTGAACAAGACATGAAATCATTAGACATCATTAGTGGCCCAATCATTCAGTTTGACTCAGAAGTCACAATTGGCCATTTGTGTCGAAAAAAGATTTTCAAAAACCTCGATTCTGGGCTGTTTGGTTTATTTTTTATTTTTTGCTGGTTTCTGATCAAATGAAGTCTAAGCTTCCATATTACAGCAACATGACTGTTACACTGATACAATAGGTATTACTTGGCAGCTCTGAAACATAGGATGATATGAATACTACTTTTGAGAGAACGATATATTTAGTTGCAAAAGCCAGTGAGCTGCACATTACATCTCATTGTGGGATGAAGACGTCACAGGCATCAGATCTGCGTGTGTGCAAGTGCGTGAGAACCCACAGGTGCCAGTGTGCTTGTGTGTGCATGTGTACGTGTTTGTGTGCATGTGTGTGTATTATCATTCTTGGCTGAAAAAATGTGTTAATGTTACCTTATGTCAAAAGAAATATTTAAAGCGTTGTAGCTTTGGGGATTTGAAGCCCTCTCGGCTACAAATATGATATTGCAAGAAACTCATAAAAGAACATTTTGTTAATGTAGGTTGTGTTTTGCACCATTCTCCCCCCGCAACTACTGCAGTGCGAATGGCAAGCCAATGGACTGCGTCTAAAACCACATACTACATACTGAATAGCATGTCAAATAGTAACTACACCATTGGTGGTAGTATGCGGTTTTGGACGCAGCCCAGGTACTGGGAGACTGTGAGGAAGTAACTACTGCATGGACAGTAGTGGCTCAGTGGTTAATGTTCTGGCCTACTGATCAGAAGGTCGTTAGTTCAAATCCCAGCATCGCCAAGCTGCCACTGTTGGGCTAGGCCCTTAACCGTTTCTGCTCCAGGGGTGCCGTATCATGGTTGACCTTGTGTTCTGACTCCAGCTTCCCAACAAGCTGGGATATGCGAACAAAATAATTTAACTGTACTGTACGTGTATATGTGACAATAAAGGTTGTCTTTCTTCTTCAACAAGAGCTTCTGTTTTGGCTAGATAACGTTAGCTGGCTAGCTTGCTACTGATGGCTCTGTTTGCTGTATTATGAAACCACAAAGCTGCACAAAGTGTTGTGCAAAGCGAGTACACTTACATCGTGGCGTCAGCATTTGATCAACCTTAAAGAATCAAAATACAGTACAAACCCACCAAACACACATTGTTAGCCAACTAGCCGGTTAACGCTACATAAATAAAACAACTTTGCAACTGGGTTGGCTATCGTTGCAGTAGTTAGCTCACTACTCACACAGCTAACTCCATATCGCTCTTGAATTCCTTTCCCTTTCTCATCTTATAATCATGTTAGAATAGACTCCCTCAGTCCCCCCGTTTGGCTTTCTGGCTCTTATGCTCCATATTCAGTCTCTGATAACCCCCCTGTTTCAACACTGGCAATGATAGTAGCCAGACCTTCTTTCTCCCTAAGGTTGGGTTGTGATGACCCAAAAAAAAACTGTACACACTGCAGCCTTAATATTGTATGAAATATATTCCAAAATTTATTCAGAGTCAAAATGACAGAGCATGCCACATATCATATTGCACAAATTCAATTTCAAAGCCCACAGTTCTACAGTAAGGGAAAAGGTTTGGAACCAGTCATGAAGCAAAAAGTGTAGAATAAAAGCAATGTGAGTCATCCTTGTCTGTAACAGTTAGTCACTGTCAGGTACTCACAGAAAATAATGCTTCCAATCAAAGCACAAGCTATTAGCAGATCAGACCTGCCTACTGTGGTAGTTAACATTTTTCAGTCTCTTAACCAAGCTGCATCGCTTTGATAAGGACAAATCTCTCTAAAATAAACAAATTATCCATGGACTTTCTTGTTATTTCAAGGCTCATGTTGCATTTTTGTATTTGTAGCTCAGTATTTCCGGAGCACTGCCTTAACTGGTTAGGATTTTAACATTTAAAGATTGTGTAATTAAATCAACTAGGTTTAATAAATACGCAAGTGCCACTCACCATCATTTAGATTATATCACTTGTTTCTAAAGGTGCTTCTTAAATTCAGGTTTAGAGCATAGGCTAATTATCATTTTAAATAAATATACATATACGATCTAACATGTATAACTTGATCTGATCTATCAAACAAACATAAATGCTCTATGATCCTCTTTGGAAACCAACTCAAAAGCACAACAAATATCTCCTATATGTCGCTTCCTACATGTGTAACTTACCTCTCCACTCATCCTCCAGTCGCTCCAACAGAGCCCGGCCTGGCCATAGTGCGGCCCCTCAGGGATGTGATGGTGACAGCGGGAGAGTCAGCACTGTTTGAATGTCATGTGATCGGACCGCAGGATGTGGACGTGGACTGGCTGTCGGATGGGAAGCTCATCCAGCCGGCGCTGCTGAACTGTAAGATGCACTTTGATGGGAAGAGGTGCAGATTGATGCTCAACTCTGTGCACGAGGATGACAGTGGCACATACACCTGTAAACTGAGCACAGCCAAAGGTGAGCAACTATGCTATCTCTATCTGTTAAACACAATCTGGTCCAGAAATGCTATCATAGGGGAAAAAATGGATGGAAGCTAGTAGGGCATGAAACACTTCTGTTAGCATGCAAGCTTATGTCCGTTGTTAATCATTTTATCAGCTTTTGTTTCTGTAAAAGGTTCTACAACAGGGTCCTTTGTACCAGATTTGGGTGGTTAGAGCATTGCATTTAGTGTTTTTGTTGCTCAAAATCACTGGATTTGATTAATATCGACTGGATATTTATACAATGAGTTAAATGAGGTGTGATGGAGCAGAGAGAACACTAATCTTTGCAGTGCTGTGGCTCTCCGCAAATGGAACTGGCCATGTTTAGTACTCAGACACTGCCCATTATTATATAATGGCTCTCATTATCAAACTGATTACCATCTCTTTCCATCTTGTTCAGAGGAACTGACCTCCTGTGCCCAGCTAAAGGTCATTGCCTCTGTTGAGCCACTGTTTACACGAAAGCTGGATGTGTTGGAGGTGATCGAGGGTCGAAATGCAAGATTTGACTGCAAGATCAGTGGAACGCCTCCACCCATGGTCACCTGGACTCACTTCGGTAAGAGGCTTATTCCCATGTAAAACTAACTAACTGTGTCACCCATTAGCCAAGCACCTAACTGAACAGTGGTCATTTGTGTGTATGTGTGTTTTTTACCCCTAGACCATTCATTGGTAGAGAGCGAGGATATCCGCATCCTGAAGGAAGGTGGCCGGCACTCGTTGGTTATCTCCCACGTCAGTAGTGAGGATGAGGGGTTCTACACGGTGGTGGCCCGGAACCCACATGGCGAAGATGAGTGTTCGGCAGAGCTCTATGTACAGGAACCCCGGCCAGCTATGTCCTCTCAGATGTAAACTCCTCTGTTTAACTTCATAATATCTATATACAGGAGTTAAATTGAGAATTAAGAGGTGCGGGAGCCCTACTTTTTTCATGGGTCCCAACAATGTGCAAACAGTATCGTTCAATTTATGTTTTATTATATGATTCTCAACAATGATATCATGGAAATGTAATTAAAGCAGGTTTTTGATGTATCTGTTTTTGTCCTAAGGACTTAAATTAACTACAATTAAATAGCCAGACTTAAGTTTTCAGTATTCCTAGTTTGTCAGTTTTGGCATCAAAATGATATCCAAATATCTTCTGATGCTTTTCTAGATCACTAGCTAGATTACAAGTGTGCCGAGCTAGCACACACCTATCTAGCTATCTAGATACCTACACTCTAAAAAAAACAGGTTAGATCTAGAACCTTTCAGGATTTTCCCCAGAGGACAAGCTAAAAAACCCTCACAGATTCTAGATTTAACCTGTTTTTCTTTGCGTGTAGGTAGCTAGCTAGCTAGATAGTCTAGCTAGGCAAACTTGTATTCTAGCTAGTTATCTAGAAAAGAATCAGAAGATATTTTGATATCATTTTATGATTTCTATGTAGAACCCTACAACAGAGTGTTTCCCTATCAGAGAGGGTTGATAGTTGAGGGAACCCTTTGTTTTTTCAGAATGTATGTGACAGAAGGCTTTGGAATTACTTTAGATAATGTTATAGCAAGAAAAAAAGCACAAAAGCAATAATCTAGACCACTTAAAGGCATTATTAACTAATTTATGTAGAAATACTATGACAGCAGCATAGACTAAAAACGTACTTGTACAATTGTGAAAATCGGCAGGACGAGAGAAATCAAAGCTATATACATGCAGCGCCATAAAAGCCCAATTAGGCCATATATATATATATACCATTAAGCCATGCAACCACTTTCTGCTCAACATTACTATGGTGTTTTATTTTGCTGTCAAACATCCAATTACGAAGAACATTATCTTCTACAGTCAGATATTGTTTATGCAAATGAGTGTTTGATTCTTTTTTTTATTTATACTGTATGCCAAACACCAACAAACATTTATTTTCTTTCATAATTAAATATTTACAGTTTATCCACCATGGTTTCTCTCTCACGTTCGGCCTGACTCTCTCTCTCTCTCACTCTCCAACAGGGCGAAGCTGGAGAAGATGCCGTCCATTCCTGAGGAGCCAGAGGTTTGTGAGAGCGAGGTGGAACGTTTTACCATGCCTGATTTTGTTAAGCCACTGTCCGACCTGGACGTTGTCGAGGGTAAAGAGGCTGTGCTGAAGTGCAAAGTGGCCGGCCTGCCATATCCCACCATTTCTTGGTTTCACAATGGCAAGAAGATTGAAAGCACCGAGGACAGGAAGATGACACAGTGTAAGCCATTGCGATATTTCAGTCCTCTGCGTGGAGGTCAGGGTGTCAGTCAGACTCCGAGACTGCAGTCAATATACAGAGCTGTTTGCATCCTGACCAGGATGTCTTTCCAAATACCCTCTGACTTCTTTTCTCTTTAAAACTGCCTCAACTTTATCACTCTTGATCTCTCTTAGACACTCCTAATTTCTCTCTCTGTCTCTCCTTTTTTTTTTTTTTTTTTTCTCGCTGCAGTCAGAGATATTCACAGTCTTGTTATTCGCTCTGTGTGCCATGCCCACGGTGGCGTCTACAAGAGCGTCATTTCCAACAAGGTGGGCAAGGCCACCTGCTATGCCCACCTGTATGTAACAGGTAAGAGAAATGCCATAATTTATTCAACAGTACATGTCTGGTATGCATAATGGTTGAGTCGGGTGATGTCAGGGAATACTGATCAACAATGTTTAACATTCAGGGAAGCAGCATTGTGAGAAAAGGTGTTAATCCTTTCAGACCTACATTAAGGCTTTTCTCCTTTACCAGTGACTCTCCTTTATAAGTGACCTGCTGGTTCAGGCAAATCTTTTTCAAGAGGGAAGATTATGGAAAAAATTTTGGAAGTGGGCTGGGTTGTCACTGATCTTGTAGACAAGATTTTCCATGGAATGGAGACAGCCACTGGTGATTTACTCTCCAGATGTAATTATGTGCTCTAAATTAACCTTTGAATGGGTGGTTACAGAGTCAAACGAGACAATGATGAAAGATGTGATTCATTTCAGTAGCAGCTTTTTAGGACTCTACCAGAAAATGATGAATGGTGTTCAGGAACTACATAACTGTATGCTTTTTTGGGACAAAGGGGACAAATGAAAAAAAAAAAGGTAAAGAAATTAGCAACACTGTCAACTGCTAAAAGCGTTCACCTCTCTACCTGTTTATACCTCCTTTGTGAATGGAAGTTTCATACGAGCACTATAAATATGCAAAGAAATACACTTAAGCTGAAAATACCACACAAGTGCAACTGCGGCCTGGATTTCTTGTTCCTCTAATGATCATCTCTCAGAGGAAAATTGGTGGAGCCAAATCTTTTAATGAGACAGACAACCCTAATCTATGCTTGATCCTCGCTACGTCTTTTCTCTCAAAATAATAAGACTGTCATTTAATTTGAGGAATAGAACACATGTCTGGGTGTATCTGTGTCCTACCCATTTAAAAAAAAAATATCTCCTCTCTCTTGCAGACGTTCTTCCCGATCCTCCAGATGGAGCACCAGTAATTGAGTCCATTACTGGCAAGACTGTCACTCTTAGCTGGAAGAAGCCCAAACGGCTGGACCCATCCATTGGTATTGTCTCTATTCATATACACTATCTGGATGTGCACTAATCATTTATTTTGCTGTAGTTCCATCATTAATATAGGCAAAACAAACTGCCCCATCTTTAAGAGTTATTGAGTGTAGCATTTTGCAATTCACAATCTTCATTATTCAAATTCTTGTTAAGATGGTTGCCTCTGTTACAGATAGTTTAGCTGTCAATTGTTCTTGTATTCATGTTACCCTCATGTTTACTGCTTAGACTCTCTCTGTTATAAACTCAAAGTGCCCTTGTTTTAAATTGCCAATATGACTTGCTACCTTGGCTGACGTATGATCTAGAAGATGGATGGAAAGTAGAACCAAATTATTAAACAGCCTGACCAATTAGCAGCCTGGAAGTATACCTAAACAACTCTTCCATTTCATGGTTCCAGACCCGAGCACCTTGATGTATGCTGTTCAGCAGCAGGCCCTGGGCTCCATTCAATGGACCATAATCGCCTCCAGCCTAAAGCAGTCCTCCTACACCGTCACCTCACTATCCAAGGGGGTTCGCTATTCTTTCAGGGTCCTATCGATCACCAGCAAAGCCTTCAGCAAGCCGTCTCCCTCCACAGACACAGTTCAGCTCATAGACAGAGGTAAGCACACACCAACAGATTACTGAGTTTTAGAAGTTATTTCAGTAGGATTCTACCCTGACAAAAATTAAACATGGTTTTACCATAGTTTTTTGGCAGAAAGAAAACCATGACACTACCATGGTTTTACCAGCAATAAAAATAAGAATAACAATAAAAAAATAACAAAAAAAATGTTAGGAGGTAATGTTTTTAGCAGAAAGGATCTGACACTACATGATACTACCATGGTTTTACCATAGTAACCATAGTAAAGCCATGGTAATATAATCATGATTTTCTTTCTGCCAAAAAAACTATGGTAAAGCCATGGTTAATTTTGGTAAGGGTATTTATTTGTATCTGTTCCTGCAGGTCTGTATCTCAAGGAGGCCCCAGTTATTATTGACAAGCCAGATGTGGTATATGTGGTGGGGAATCAGTCGGTCAGTGTCACGGTCACACTCAACCACGTCAATGCAGCTGTCACCTGGAAGATGTGAGCACCTGTTCATTATACAAATATGCCTTGGGTCCACAAAGCTACTTCTAGAGATCTGCTCTAATGAGTAATTCGGTTCCAACCCAAATGGAAAATACCTTGGTTCCTCTAAAACCTTCATTGACTAGATCTAGTGTGGGTCAAAACTCTGCTTATATCAGTCATTCAAAAATGGCCTTTTTTAGTAGCTATTCCAAAATATTTACATGCCAGAATAACAGAAGTTACAGTGGCTTTAACATTTTCAGACCTACTGTACATTTCAAGACCTTTCCGCTTTTGCATACCTTTGTGTTTTGTATGATCATGTTGTCATCTTTGACAGATACATCAAGTACTCTGTATCTTCAGATTCAGCACAACCTCTGATAATTCAATTCAATTCAATTTTATTTGTATAGCGCTTTTAACAATGGACATTGTCACAAAGCAGCTTTACAGAAA
>JAOUQW010000046.1:18170720-18188020 GCA_028565825.1 Olivaichthys viedmensis | reverse complement strand
ATGAGCAAGCCAGAGGCGACAGTGGCAAGGAAAAACTCCCTGAGATGACATGAGGAAGAAACCTTGAGAGGTACCAGTCTCAAGAGGGAACCCATCCTCTTCTGGGTGACACCCGATAGTGAGATTATAACACCCGATAGTGAGATTATATAATAATTATCTCACTGATAATGAGATATGCCACTCATTAAACTATCCTATACACCAGGGCTGTCAAACTCACAATCCTACAGATAATTGTGTTTACCCCATTCTAACACACCAAATTCAGCCCATGAAGGCTAATGAGTGGAATCAGCTGTGTTAAATGAGAGAGAAAGCTGAACTCTGCAGTGCTGTGCCCCTCCAGGACTAGTCTGACACCTGTGCTATACACTATAGTGAGATATTAGTGCCCCACACCTTTCCCCACAAAAACAGAACTTGAGATATTTTTTTACGTATTTTCTACACTCTTAGAAAAAATGCACTAAATTGGGGTTTTAAGGTGCAAACACTTGTCACTTGGGTGGTACCATCTGTTGTAGCTTTAATTAGAGGAAAAGTATTGTATAGGGACGTCAAAAATACTTAATTGGACCCTAAGGACTACTGCTTTACCTTTTGAGGATACATTTTCATTGGAACAAAAGTTTACCTTTACAGCATCTTTTTTCTGCCACTGCATTTAAATGTTTTGTGTCTAAATCGTCACTCTTTAAGTCACTCTTGTGTTACAAAAAAAACTACATCTCTCATTATAGACATCGTGGAATTTCATCCTGCCAGTAGGACTAACTTTTTGTAGCCTCTTTGCATGTATGTAATTTCAATGCTATATACATAATTCAATTATAACAGAATACATCAGAACTTTCTGTACGCTGCAATAGGCTGTGGTTGTGGTTAAATTGTGTTCTGCTGTTTTTTTATCAGGAGAGGAGCGACCCTGTCGAACAGAGCCGGGCTGTTTGAGATGAGCATGCCTGATGATGACCAACACACACTAAAGCTATTTAAGGTGAAGAGCAGTGATATGGGCCCACTTACCTTCACTGCTAGCAATCCATACGGGACAGACTCCTGCATCCTCACCCTAGAGATGGCAGGTATGCAAAGGACATTTACTTATACTGAGCGAGTTTCACTATTTGTTAGGTCGTAAAGGTGTTCTGTTCCACAGAAATGGTTCCAGTGTTCTAAGAATGATCTTTGAAGATGACCTTTTCCCTGTTCTCTCCCTTGTTCTTGCTCTGTCTTCCTTTCTCTCCAGTGGCCCCAACTTTTGAGTCTATTATGGAGGATCTGGATGTAAGTGTGGGTGAGACACCCCGTTTTGCTGTGGTGGTTGAAGGGAGGCCCATTCCAGACATCCTCTGGCACAAGGTATGTTACTGTTACATGTGCCTGTTCGTGTTTTCACAAAAGTAGAATACCTTTGGAATTTTACTAAGGGTGACATTCAGTAATAATTTGCTGGTTTTGTGAGAAGGTTAATGGTATAATACAGTAAGAAAAAGCATTTCATTCATGGCCACATCTGTGATCTGAAATGTGTTTGCTGGCATTTCATTTGCTTCCTCTGTGTTGAATACAAATCCCTGCAGATGCAACTGAAACCAGGTTGGTTAATTTTTATTCTCCATGTGCTCCGCATAGGACAAGCTCACCTTGCTTTGTGGATCAGAGAAACTTTCAGTTCTTAAAGATATAACAAAACCTTCCCTACCTGCTTTGCCCTTGCTATAGCTGTAGCTAAGGCACACTCACACTCATTCAAATTCTCCCTCATTCTCTTTCTTTCTACCTCTTCTTCTCCTTTAGCTCTTAAAGAGTCTTTTTTGTTTTTTTTTACTTTTGGTGGTCTGGCTAGCTTTCTCTGTTTCTTGCTCAAACTCTCTGCCTTTCTTGCCTCTCTCTTTTGCTGACTAATTTCCCCTACACCCACCTCGCTTCCCATGGAGAATCCCCACGCTCTATTAAGCATGCTAATTTATACTATTAAATATACCACTGAATGTTCCAGATCATGCTTCAGGGCTACTATTTGACTCACTGTCGTTAACATGCCGAGCCTACACAAATGGAGCCATGGCAGATATGGGCAATTTCAATGAAGAAATGGAAATAAAGAATATTCTAAACATTCTGTTTAAGTCTGACAGCCCCAATCTGGAGTAACTAATGGAGAGCATCATAAAAAAAAAAATTCCACATTTAACTGTGTGGATTGTTGTCAGTTCTCTATACTGTCCCGCAGTTGAAGCTATTCCTGACTAGGTGTCTAAGTCACTGAAAGTTTTGTTGTTGTTTTTCAGAATGACGTCCTCCTGTCAGAGAGCAGCCATTTTACCTTTGTGTATGACGATAACGAGTGCTCTCTGGTAGTGCTTAACACTCAGCCAGAAGATTCTGGGGTGTACACCTGCACTGCCAAGAACCTCGCCGGCTCCGTTTCCTGCAAGGCGGAGCTCACTGTCCATGCTAGTACGAATCCTGTCTTTAAAGTTCAGATTTCACATTCTTTATGCCTTAAAGGCTACATTTTAGTTTTGTAATGCTCCATTCTTGCACACAGTTTAGGGTTCTCTTTTCAACAACAACAACGAAAAAACACAGATTCATTGTCATGTGTTAGGGCAGTAGAGCTGGGCTATATGACAATGTGATATCAATATCACGGTAAACAACGTCACTATACGCTTTTGTGAGGGGAATTTTCTGATCGGCTCCATTGTTACTCACAGTAATGAGTAGCTGATTGAACATCAAAATCTTTTTTGTGTTAAATAATGTCTTTTTGTGGATTCTACATTTTACAAAAATATCTTGGGAACAATGTTTTCATAAGTTTTTTTTAAATGTAGCACTATTGTTTTGCTGACACATTGTTCGCAAACCTAAATATGGTGTCATGCTACCTAGAAACACACCCTTACAATTATTGCTGGATTTTTTTGGCATTTCTTGGTTGAATTACTCTTCTTTTGTGGTAAGGCACTTTTTTATAGTGTTATATGTCTTTCTGATCACTTTTGATAAATTTGTTTAAAACTCATCACAGGAAAATACAACGTGGATTCAACAAATGTTTTCACACTAGGGTGCATATTTCCATTTCTGAGACCTAACACTAATCTTAATTTGAATTTAATCTTAACATTAATCTCTAATTTTAATACTCTTTTTTTTTTTTTTTTATTAGCTAGTAAATTTTTTGCCTCATTCTCTGTGTATGTGTGTTCACGTATATGTGTGTACTCATATTTGTGCCTGCATACGTCTATAGCTAAACAGGAGAAGGACGACCCGATGGAGGATGAGGAGTCCATCCTGAGAAGGATGCGAAGACTTACTGATTTCTATGACGTGCACAAGGAGATCGGGAGGTGAGTCATCCACCTGCAGCCACACTCGGACACGCACCATTTCTCTGTAATGACTGTAGGCGCCACTCTGGATCCGCAGAGGATCAACTGCATCAACTCTTACTGAAGACAGGCCTAAACCTCTCTGAATCATCAGACACAATTTAACATTCAACAAAGCATCAGCGTTAAAGGTCTGAGAACCTTTTCGGAGGTTCTTATTTAATTTCAATGTGAGACAGCAAAGGAAAAGAAGTTCATGCTGATCTCTGCCATCACATTTATTTTTTTCAGAGGATTGGGATGTTTGATGTTAACTTAATAGTACTGAAGCTCACAGAAATGTTCTCATTTTGGGAGCCCCTGAATAGAGACAGTTTCCTTTCATTACTACAGATTTCATGGATTTGAATCTCGCAATAGAAAACACACACTAACGATCTGTAACACATTCATATGGTAGAATCGAACAACAGGAAACCACCGATAATGTTTAACACAAATACTTTCTTAATTCTCATTACATGACAGACAAACAGCTGCAACCCATATTATGTTTTATTAAACTCTTGCTTGTTGCCTCCAGGTTTCACAGCTAAGTAGCTTTGAAATCAGATAATGTAATAATAAAAACTACATTGGCAGTTCAGAGGGTTATTTGTTTTGAGCAGGGTGGCCTGTTTGGTCATATTTCTGCTCTGCACTCCCTCTGTCGCTCCCTCTGTGGGCTGTAATTATAATCCTCACACCTGCCTGAGGATAGTGCAAACCCTCACACACAAATACAAGATACAAGTCCACACCAAGACACCCGCTGTACTGCTACGCACGCTGTTGCTGCTAAACCAGGATACACACCCATTCACACACCACAAAGAAACAAATGCACACAACTGATCAAAAACATGTTTCTTATACGTTAAATATATATGTCTTATATGTAAATATATTGCGGAAAGCTGTTTTTAGGCAGACAGACTTTTAAGCATTGAGTGTCAGTGATGTTATGCTTATCCACTGAGTATTTTAATCTTGCAAGATTCTCGTTAAAAATGTACACATACACACATACTATTACCCACTGGAAACACTAATCAATTTACACCTCCATTTCTGAACTGGATCAAGTGTTCCCTGTAGCAATACTTGGGTTTTAAACTCTCCTGAGCTGTATCTGTTTCCTGTTTGAGAAATGCTGACCTAAATGAATGGATTAGCTTTCATACCTTTCTTGAAAGAATTTTAATAAATGTAAAAAAAAAAAAAAAAAAGGTGGAACTGTCCCATCTCAACGTAGTACAATGCTCTTGAAATACCTCTAGCCCTAAATGCTCTTTAAAAATTCCCTTTTGAATTAGGTCTGTCGATATTGAATGTACCCAATGAAATGAGTGTAACAGCACAAGTTTACTGCAAATTTCAAGCTTGGCTTGACCGTGCATAATGATGAGCCCTGATTTGTAGATGTAAATATATTTTTCTGCCGGAGACGGAAGCAATTTATGCATTCATTCTCCTATCTGGCAGCACTGTGGCTTGTCAATGCTTAGATTGCTGGTGAGAAATGTTATCATCTTTTCTCTATTCTTGGGTTAAATTATATTTCTCTTCGGCTGTTCATTTCCCTGGAGGTACTTTGTCTTCTCTAAGACATCGCAGGCCATTTGCAGGTTAAAATTGAATGATTCTCACCTCCATCCCTCCACAAGCACCTCTCTGCCATCACTAATGTACCCCTTCACCTGCTCAAAACTCCCCCAACACACTTTCTTCCTTCCTCTGTATCCTGTAATGTCGTATGTTAAGGCCATGGGCAATATTACATCTACAGTTGGGATTCATGTTTAGTTCACAACTGTCCATATGGCAGGCCTGCGAATAAAATTCAAAGGAAAGAAGTCAAGGGTCCCCATTTAAAAGACATAAAAACTTCCACCAAAAAGTTGCTTCCTATGAGCTCATGTTCATTGTATTTAATTGTATTTACCCCGGAACGTACTCTGTTCCAGAGGAGCCTTTTCCTATGTGAAGCGTGTGACACACAAGGTGGGAAAGACAGAGTACGCGGCCAAGTTCATCTCAGCTCGGGCCAAGAGAAAGGCCTCGGCTCTGAGAGAGCTGAACATTTTGTCTCACCTTGACCACGAAAGGATCATCTACTTCCACGATGCCTTCGAGAAGAAGAATGCTGTCATTATCATTACTGAGATGTATCCTTTTCATTACTTTAACAGAGAGAGAACCTTCTAGTGTAAATGCTTGTTTAAATATGTGTGGCCACAGGCTTAAGGGAAAACAAATCATCACAGAATGTATTCGGTCTCCATGATTGTCATGCTTTGGAAAAATGTCTTTGCATGCAAGAATGTCTGTAACTTCGGTTACTTTATTATTATTAATATTATTACTATTACTATTATTTTTATTATTATTAATAATAATAATAATAATAATAATAATAAATTATACTAATATAGCATATTTTAAAAATTTTCAGGTGCCATGAAGCCTGCAGCAGCTATGCGTCGAATATATATCTGGTTATACCTTTCTCGCTAGGTTAGCTGGGATCACAGCCAATGTTGTCTCACTCCCACAGTAAACCAGCTGTCACTATCATTTAAGATGTGCTTTTCAGGCTACACGCGCACACGCACACACACACGCACACACACACACACACACACACAAAACCTCAAACCTACAGTTTTATCCACAGAGACACAGCATACAGAAAGTCAGTTTCTCCATCTGTCCATCTCTCTCATACACACACACACACAGAGATTCACACCATGGCATTTTTGCAGTAATTAGGTTTTCGCAGCCTTTGTTTGCCCTTAACAATTACCCGAAGATGTCATGAGGAGCTTCTGGAAAGACTAACAAAGAAATCGACAGTGATGGAGGCAGAGGTTAGTAAGACCATCCTGACCTTCCCAGTATACACTATTAAGTGACACATGGTGATGCACACATAGCGATGCATCTTCCTACGTGTTTTGTGGGTCCTTCAATCATCTCTTGACTCAGTTATGATTATCACATCATTTAAAACGTAACCATTTGATGTTCGTCCTGCTACAGGGCACTGGATCAATGCATTGTTGCCATCGCCCACTAAAAACTTACCCTGCTGTAGAGTTTAGTTCCAACCCTAAACTAACACTCATTGCTCTTGTAGATGAAAAGCTTTATTTGCTGCATGTGGTGTATTAGATTTAGATGTGAAGCTACATTCTGTAAGAGGATAACTCTCCAGGAGACGAGTTGGAGATATATGGTGCAGTAAAGAGCAGCACGAGAGGCATGTGTTTACAAGATTTTGAATTCATTTGTTGTTTTTTACTTCACAGGTCCGCACCAGCATGAGACAGGTGTTGGAGGGAATTAACTATCTCCATCAAAATTACATTTTGCATTTGGACATTAAGGTGAGACATTTTTTTACAATTCTTTTACCAGAATTATAACAGTTTCAGGGGGCACTGCACATTTTGTTGTTTTAGTGTTTTCCCACGCTTACACTTGCTTTTGAAACTGTAAATCATAAAATACTTGTCCAGTCTCTCCTCTGTTGGTATGGCAGGCACAGCTTTTGCTTTGTGTACAATAAAACTTATAAACCCAGGGATAAGTTCTTGGTCCCCTATTTTCTACTATACTTGGCCAAATCATTCACCACCATGATCTGAGCTTTCATCATTACGCTGATGGCACTCAGATTTAGATTTCCCACTCTGCTCCCTAATATCATGTATATATGGTTTAATGAGCTGGGTAAATGTCAACTTTCTAGAACTAAATACCAAACAAAACCTGCTATTAGCTCCTAAATTCCAGCTTTCAGAATTGTGTGACGCATCTATTTGCACTAAGTGAAAAGAGGGATAAGATGCTATTTACACTAAGTGAAAAGAGGGATAAGATGCTATTTGCACTAAGTATAAATAGCAAGATTGTACTATTTACACTAAGTACAAGTAGAAATAAGGTGCTATTTGCACTTGGTCCCAAAACATCCCAAATAAAGAGCAATAATTTGCGTGTGCAATCTGATAAATTGCGAGCGCAGTTAGTGGGCGTGTTGCGGGTGATTCACAAAAAAGAACGTCACATGGAAAGTAAGGGAAGGAAACAATATTAAAAACTGATTTTTTGCTTGTGCTAAGTGTTCTCAATAGTCATGGCGGGTTCGGATCTCAAAGAGACTCCCGGAAGAGTAAACTGAAACTAAAGTATAACGCCAATTAAAATACTATATAAACGCAAAATAAAAGAGTTTAGACATGAGTGTGTGTTCTGTTTATAAGGAATAGTATGTGAATGAAGACCTTTTCACAGGATTAAAAATAAATAAATACTGTTGGCATCATAGATGCAAATGTGCGGCAAATATCTAATATGAAACCAACTTTACCGTGGTGATATTGTCATAATTACAAGAAACTTTCACAATATTTTGAGGTATTGGGACATAATTTAGAGAAACTTTAATAATATAATGGTTTTATTTTATCTTTAAATTTAAATGTAAATTTAATACATGCCCTTCGGTCGTATTGATTTACACACGCAATCGCCGTTCCCTAAGTGTTTTTCAGGCCTAGTAAATCACATTGCGAGTGCAAAATTAAAACTATTTGCATTGACACCGCCCTGTATTTTGCACTTTTCGAAACGTGCCCAATTGCATATTCATCAAGGCAAACACGCAAAACGGACAAGACGTACTTATTTGCTCATATGAAAACCGCAATCATCCATAGATCCTGTTTCTTATTTGTGTTCCAAGGCTGCTCATTTTGCAGAAAATTAGTAATATGCAGAAATATTATACCATTCCACTCTTACTTCTCTGTTGTCTCAAAGGTGTTTACAGGAAAGAATTACATATGAAGAGAGAAATAAAGTTCCAAAATGCAAAATTGTCATTTAGAATAACAACCCACATTATAATCCTAACATCACATGTTTAAAGAAACATAAAGGGTCACAAGAAAAGTACAAATGTATCTTATTTTGTCATGTTTTATTGTGTTTTGTTGTTGTTTTTACTTTTTGTTCAGCTTTGAGAAAGGATCTATACTAATAAAACATTATTATTATTATTATTATTATTATTTGGGGCCCATAGTAGAATAGTCACGATTTTTCTTATTGTTTTGATTTTCGGCTGAAAGTTGATGGGGAGCAAATTAGTGTTTTACGTTTTGGCCTATGTCTCGTGAACCGTAAGTCCTACAGACAAAATTATTTTTTCCTCTGATTCCTTGGCCAAGACTGAACAAACTGGCCACTGGGGGCGCTACTTGCGAAGAGTGCATGGTCTCCGTAGATTGTAGCTTGCTGCTATATTTAATACTATTATTATTATTGGTATTATTATTATGTCAGTACTGAGATTAGGAAAGGTGGGATATTGCCAATATATGCAATAGTTTTGTTAATCCTGATGACTCGTGTTTTGATTCATAGCCTGAAAACGTCCTCATGGCTGACCATACCAGTGATCAGATCCGTATTTGTGATTTTGGGAATGCAGTGAAGATTACACTTGATGAAGCACAGTATTGCAAATATGGCACTCCAGAATTCATTGCCCCAGAGATTGTTAACCAGACACCAGTCTCCAAGGCAACGGACATCTGGTAAAACACCTGGTGACTAAATCCCAGAACTGGCTGGAATAAAAAATATACTGTTCAGACAGGGACGTGTCATGAATGTGCTAGTAAATCAAGCTGTTTTTTTGTTTTTTTCAGGCCAGTTGGTGTCTTGACCTATCTGTGGTAGGTTGACTTCTTGTGAGCCATATCTAATTAAAACTTCACTGAGTTTACTGGATGTAATTTATGAAATGTACAGTTTCAAATATCTACATAAAATTACAGTATCTATTTTAAATTATGCTTCCTTTTTCTGGCAGTCTCACTGGAGTGTCTCCATTTGCGGGAGAAAATGACCGAACCTCCGTTCTCAACATCAGAAATTACAACGTGGCTTTTGAGGAAAGCATGTTTGCTGATCTCTGCCATGAGGCAAAAGGATTCGTCATCAAATTGCTAGTGGCTGACAGACTGTAAGTACAAACTGAAGTGCTCTTAAATCCATTCCTACAAGTCATTAGTGAATTGTTTCTAAATTACTCACTGAACATTTAGCATTTTAATGTCATCACATGGCTTTTTTTCCCCCCTCTTCAGGAGACCAGATGCCAGTGAGTGTCTTCGTCATCCATGGTTTAAGGTATGAGGTGAATAAATAACTGGCAGAAAAATTGGAAGAAGAGAGAAGAATAAAAATGAGATGCTTTGTCAGAATAATCTAATGTGCATTTTCAGAAATGTAATTTTCACTGAAGTTCAAAGAATGTTTAAGTGTTTTGTTAAGCAGGAACCCTCACATACATTAAAAATCAAATGAGAGCTTCTATATCCAGAGGCAGTGCAAAAAACTCAAGCAAGTAACAAACGTCTCATCATTGAGCCACCACTATCCACAACAGAAGCATCCCTCATAGCTCCCACAGCTGGCGTTGGAGCAGGGCTTAAATTAATACAACATTAGTCCCTGCAATGAAAAAAAAACGTCCACTTAAACAAATTACGTGCTTGTGTCCCTAACAGCCTCAATTAGCTAAACTCACGCTTAAGTTGCTAAGAACACAGAGACGTACACAGCTAAAGCTATTTGTCTTAGCTGGCCTTGCTTCTGTTCAGCTTTTTCCTGTGTCTCCCTGTGTGTTCTTAGCAGATTTTCTCTGTGCTTTAGTTCTGAGGCTAAGCCTTTGTTTTTAGCCTATAGGCTAAATTGGTCAACTCTAACTATTCTGATTACACCACTTATTGCTCAACTTTAATCCGAGTGCTTCGGTTAGCTAAAACAGAAGCTTAGCTCCAGGGCTAGGTGCCTCAATTAGCTCAACTAATAAGCTGAATGAAAGCTTATTGTGCTATAACACACCTAGAGATGTGGTGCTAAACACAGAAGCCAAAAGGTGGAAAGAGAGCACACACAGAATAACTAAAACTGTTCCACTTGGAGCTGAAAACAGTTTAGGCTCAGTGCCTCAGTTAGCTAACTAATGCTAAAACAGTTCAACCTATGAGCCTCAGTGCTAAAACACACAAAAAGCACACAAGCTATGAGACTGTGAAAAAGCCTAATACATTCCCAGAGTCAATGCCAAATAAGTTAGGATTTAATATCCAGATAACTGTACATGAAACTGAGAAATGCACAGTTAGCAAAGAGGAATAGCCTGTTTAGCTTATGAAAGCTTAGCTCACTACTGATCATCAACAGAAACTGTAATTAAAATATAAAACAGGTAAGTAAATTACTTACCATATTTGTTGACCATTTAACCCTATCTGTATCTGGAGTTTATGTAAAGAGCTGCCTGTGAGATAAAGCAAGTAGCTAGCTAAACAGCGTCACCTGCCAACCTAAACTGGTAAAGCTCAATAGATCAATCTTTTCCACAGTTATTTTCCACACAAATATATCAAATAAAGGTCAAATAACTAATGTAAGATAGTGAGTAATCCAATAAAACCAAAAAGGAATGAAAGAAATTACATTTGAAATAGCACACCAAACACAAGCGACGTCACAGGAAAGAAATTATCTTCTGGTTTTTCTGAGCGCCGACTCCCATGTTACATTCTCCAGTGAGACTACCATAGACCATGATGCATTGTAATGATATACTAATGGCAGGTTTCATAATATTTTCTTCATAATGACTCATTCTTTACACCAAATGTCTCTAACAGACGTCTGTCTCTTTTAAGACCCTGAACAAGGGAAAGAGCATCAGCACAGAGTCACTCAAAAAGTTCTTGTTGAGAAGAAAATGGCAGGTACGCAAAGTAAATATTATAGAACCATTTTACATACTTTTTTATTTCTTTTTATTATGATAGTAACAACTAAACAACCTTTTACAGAGGTCTCTTATCAGCTACAAGTCCAAAATGGTGATGCGATCAATTCCTGAGTTGCTGGATGACTCTTCGAGCCATATTTCCATTGCTGTCCCACGGCATTTAAAAGAGGGTTCGCCACCACCTTCCTCTTCATCGGATTCTGATGAAGACATCGATGAGCTGCCATTTATACCCATGCCTCTAAATATGGAGTTCTCAGGTTCCAGAATGTCACTTAATGAGATTCTTGGGGATGATGAAATGACAGGCAAGACCTATAGCAACCTTGAAAGGTCTGGATCAACCTCTCAAAAGCCAGAGCCCATGGAGTGTGAGCCACCAGAGGAAGCTGGTGATGCTGCTACAAGAGGTCGAGCAAGGAAGAGGACAACACATGATGATGAAAAAGGCTCCTCTGATGAGGAACCAGGGGAATTGTCCAGAACGGCTGATCAGCCAAAGAGGCCCCTCCAACGAGGTTCAAGTATGGAGTCTGACAAGCCTGAGGGAGCTCGTCATAGAGGTGAGCTGCGTAGAGGGAGCTCAGCAGATAGTGCCTTGCAACTCCATATTAAGCCAGAGGAGGGTGCTGAGGAGAGTGTCACAGAAGGTAGAAGAATCCTTAAAAAGTCTGTGTCTATGGAACTGCCTCGGAGAAGCCCAAGCCCAGGAGCTGCAAAGCTGAGCCAAGAGGATTATTCCCTGAAACTGGAGCTGATGAGACAGCGACTTCTCCGAGGAGGCTCTGTGGACAGCAAGATGAGTGGCCTTCGAGGCCCCCTGTTGGAGACCTTGGGCATGGGAGATGAAAAGCGCTTTATACGAGGACCTCGTTTAGGTAACCCTCCTTTAGTTCGGGCAGCATCCAGTGACTCGCCTCGAGACGACATACCAAAGACCAAAGTGCTCCGCAAGAGTGCTTCCTTCAGCCAGGGTGATGCTGAGCCCATGCCCCTGCACCGGCGGATCGGGGCTCCCCTGGAAATTCCTCTAGCCCAGCTAGAGGAACGTCGCCTGCAGGAAGCTGTCTCCATGTCTGTTCTTGCAGAGCAAGTCAAGCCGGATTCTCGCCCTATTACCCCCAAACCACTTACTCCTGAACGAAAGAAACACGAGACAAAGGTAAAGTCAGAAGAAAAAGAGCCATCACCCGTCAGGAAGAGTAAACATGGTGAAATTACAGTTAAGCAAACAGACAGTGCCATTGCTGTGAAAGGTGATGATCAGAAGTTCACTGATGCTGCTGTTCAAAAGAAGGATTTGAGCATGTTAGAGGAAACTGTCCAAGAACTTAAGAAAGTCCCACAAAGTAGGTCAACTCCTTCTATGGTGCCAAGAGTTGTGTTAGCAGAGAAAATTGAAGAGGAGGAGGAGGAAGAAGAAAAGGAACCAGTTAAAAAGCCTGCAATAGAAAGGGAACCTTCTGTTCCTAAGATGGAGGACAAAGAGGTGGAGGAAGAAGTGAGAGAACCAGTTAAATCTTCAGAGATCATTACACCCACTTGTTCCATTGAGGTCGCCCCAGTTGTGGTATCTGCAAGAGCCCCTCAGAGTGTTGTCTCAACATATGTGACCCCATCTCCCCCTGCACTTACCGTACTTCCAGATGGCAGGACATCTGCATATGCAAGTATCATGCAAACCATCATAGTTCCATCACTGCAACCACAGAGCCAGACTGCAACCATTCCTACATCTACAAATATCTCAACACCAACCTCTCCATTTGTGCCTGTTTCAGCAACTAAGTCCAGACATAATTTAGAGCCAATTCTTATGTCCACAGCATCATCATCCAAGTCAGACCGTCGCCAAACCACTGAACATCCTGCAGTTTTCTCTCGAGTTGCATCAGTAGAGCAACTAGCAAAGGAACCAAGTCCACCCAAGACTCCCACACGTGCTTCCCCAAAAAGAGAGTCCTCTCCTGGAAGCCAAATTCAGGACGTTGCCTCTGAGGAGGTCTTTGAGGCTCGGTTCAAGAAACGTGAGTCCTCACTCACTCGTGGTCTGAAACTTCTTTCATGGCAAAAGACAGAAGAAAAACCCACTACAGTTGCTCCTGAGGTGACAGAGGAGATGTATCGTCCAGGACCAATTGGTGCTCCTCTGGAGTTTGTACACAGGAGACTGGAGGAGAAGTCCAAGTCCGTCCAGGATCTCCGTGAGGCAGAGAAAGACCCAGGTTTTATGAAAAGACTGTCCATGCGTCTGAAGAGGTCCCCTTCAATTGAAAGGAAAGTGGAAAAGCCCAAAGAAGAAGATATCAGTGCCCCAAGACGTCGTTTGTCTTGGGCTTTGGGTAGGAGAGGGTCACAGGACAAAAAGGAAGTGGAGATGGTCAGGCTGGATGGAGGTCCAGAGACACCTCCAGAGCCAGAGACCAAGAAATCGACTGAGTCTCCTGTGTTAGCCATGCGCAGAAAGATTAGCAACACAGTGGCCGGCATATCTATGAAGATCAGGAGCCATTCTGAGGAAAGGAAAGATGAAAAAGAGGACAAGGCAGAAACAAAGAGGACTCCTTTGCGATCCATACTGCGCCGTTCTACCTCAGAGGGAGGCAGTCTGAAGAGGATGGGTATTCCACAGAATCAGCTAGCATCCCAGGCTGGCAATGGGGCCTCCTCGGAGTCTTTGGATTCAATGTCCAGCATACAGTCAGAGTCAGCTGTCAAGAGTATGTTACATAAGAATCCATTAAATGCCTACTGTTAGATTATTTGTGCCTTGATTGACACTATGCTGCATAAAGTCCACAATTCTATCCACAAAAGACTCAATGTGGGTCCAAGCGTTTGTTCTGACTGAACAGTCATATATCTGTCTTAATGATCATCAGGCAGTAAATTCGAGCCCTTGGAATTATAAGGTTCTATCTGACAATTCTGTGATTTTAAGATATTGGGCCATAATGTTTTGATCCTCAATAAGGTCAAAGCAGATACGACTTCATAATTATATTTTTATTTAATATTTTGGTGTAAAACTTCTCACATATATTCAGTGGCATATAAATAACATATTTATAACATTAACATATTTTTGACAAAAAAGTCAGAAAGAACCTTATAATTCCAAGGTCTCAAATTGCATCCATAAAAACCCTAATTAATGAATCAGGTGTGGGATTAATAGCAACAATAGCTTGCAATCATACCAGCCCTATATGGACACTATTGTAGACACTAAGCTAAAAATGTAACTCCAAAACAAGCCATATTCCATATTCTTGTTGCTTTTACTCCTGTTGTTTCTGAGTGTGGTTAATTTACTCCTAGGTGTAGAGACTGAGCGGAGGTCACGATGGGACCGATGGGGCCTAACCAGAGGCAGGAGGGACAAGACCACCTCCCAGCCAGACATACCCACTGCGATTGCGAGAGAGAATGGTTCGCTCCGCTCTCGCCAGTTCTCCCGCATGGCCTCAGGCAAGCCTATATTTTTCATTTAATCTGATTATTGTTAAAAATGTCATGTTTAATTTGAACAGTGCATAAGAACCAGCAATCTGATCTTTTTGGCTTTGTTAATATTTGTCTTGTTTTGATATTTTTCAAATTTGTTATTTTTATATTTCCTTATTTTGCATAAAGTGTCAGGCTTTTGTCTACATACATCACTATGAATTATGTATGTGAAAATCATTTTGAAGTCATCATTAAGAGAGTAATGACTATTTACGCAGGATTTCCAAAATATCTGTTCATAGACTTCCCTCCAGTGTTCCATATCAAACTGAGGGACCATGTTCTCCTTGAAGGAGATCCAGTAACTCTCAGCTGCTTGCCTGCTGGCAGTCCTCACCCACGCATTGCATGGATGAAAGGTCTGATCTCTGGAAGCCCGAAACTAAACATGACTCAGTTCACTTTTATGTAACCAAACAAATGCAGTATATCTGATAATTAATTCACTTATTATACAATGCCTTCTGATATAAATATAAAATTGCTAGAATGTTTAAAAGTTCCATCCCAGTATTAGTCTGATTTACAGAGTAACTAGCCACAAAACAGATAATTTTTTTTCTAATTTTCAGTTATCTAATCAGAAATTGGAAAGTATTACATGGTGAGAGTAATAAATTGGCAGTGACATATCAGCTTCATGAGTTCAATAATCTTAAGTCATTATACGATTTAATTAAAAATTTATTATTTCATATCTTTTAAATTAGAAATGAATAATAATTTGATTGGATTAATGTAAATTACATATTGTAATGTACATTAATGTGTATTGTTTCAAAGAATAGTAATCTTGAAACGGTTTTAGAAAATACATGCAGCAGAAGCTGATTCTGAAATGGGATAGTAAAAGGACAATATACTGTGCGGACATCACCATAAGCACTCACTTTGTAGCTGTTTATAGAACACTTACTAATTTTAAACAGCAATGCAAAGATATATTTTACCACTTTGGACAAAACATTCAGGAGTGAACATGATCGAGTGATCATGAGTGAATATGAACATCTGAACAATTTATGGGGCACCAAGGTGTAGTTTTGGGATGAACAAAATGAATGTGATTTCGAGGGAAATGAAAGAGGTTGCATCACCTCATTGTGTTGTGGATTTGTCTCAGATAAAAAGCCACTTGAGATTGACCCAAGAATGAACGTAATCTCCTGCCCTGATGGGAGACAACTGCTGATGATTATGAAGACCACCAAGAAAGACGCAGGCCTTTACGAATGTGTGGCCACAAACTCACTAGCCTCCGTCACCAGCTCCTGTAAACTCTCTCTTGCTCGTGAGTTTTGGATTCACACCGACATAGCACGTAACAAAGACAAACATGTATACACACATATACAGTATCTTATGTAGAGAATAGGGAGAAATTGGCAGGAAAAAACATTTAGAGAGAGCTAAAAAGGGACAAAGATGCAGAGAGAGAGAGTCAGAGAGAGAGACCACAGTGTGTATGTGTAAAGCAGCTGCGATGTATGGGGGACACGCACTGAGTATTTATATTTAAAAGCCTGCAGTTTGGACTCAGGGAGGAGCCTACTACCGTCACAGCAGCTATGTCACTGGCTATGTCATCACCACAGCAGCTGTGTCACTGGCAATGTCATGACTATCGTCCCACTCTCTGATTGAATGGCAAGGCTAATATGCTTCTTATCAATGTGCAAAGCAATTTGCTAACGGGACAACAGGCCATAAATCATCTTCTCTGCCAAGCCTGCCTCAAAACCGATTAACTGGGCAAGGTCACTCACTAGTGGGAGTGTGGAATATTCTCACATTGAAGCTTTAATTTTTCACACATTTAGCCAAATGTTCATGTGTAACACAATTTGCATTTCTATGCTGAACTTTTACACTTCATTGCACAAGACTACCACAAGCTGCAATGACATATTTACATGTTTCTACCAAAAGTTATTATTTTGAAATAAAATTATTAATGAGGATTTTTAATAAAAAAGACATCCTCCAGCAACTGTCCAAGGCTAACGAGTCTTTGCAACTTTTTTGCCATATAATAGAAAATACCATCCTGGGGCTTGTTTCACAAAGGCAATTTGCTAGGATTTTCCCTCACAGTTAGCAAATGTCTCACAGGAAGAAACAGAAGAAGCTCTGGGACAATTTGGCAGGGCTGGCGTCATTGCCAGGCATTTAGATAAACACTAACATAAAAATATAATATAAAACTTTTACATTTTATATTATATTATTTATATTATATAATTATATAATTATATTAATTAATATTATATATATAATATTTTATATTATTACATTTACATTTATTTTCCATATATACTAGTAACCAATGTGTATATATACACGTAAAATAATGACACTTAACCTATTTGTAAAGAATATTTCAGTTTTTTATTTTTTAATAAATATACAAAACATTCCAAAAACCTGTTTTTGCTTTGTAATTGTGGAGTATAGAATAGAATAGAATAGAAGGCTCCTTTATTGTCACATATACAAGTACAGTACAGTGAAATTGATTCTTCGCATATCCCAGCATGTTGGTAAGCTGG
>JAOUQW010000046.1:18131917-18153769 GCA_028565825.1 Olivaichthys viedmensis | reverse complement strand
CCGAACATCACCAAATGTCACAGCATTAACACTTGCAAAAAAGTCCATCTGACAGTGCTAAGAGATGCTTAAAATGTCCATATTGCTAGGAAGAGAAACCTGAACCTCCAATACTAATGCACCCAGTTTTAATGATAAAACATATTTAAGGCGTGTAAAATTTACTTCCACTGGTAACAAAGAGGGTTCGGTTCAGAATTCTTTCCTTTTTTGAGTAATATAAAGTCACAAATGGCATACTGTTATTAAGTACAATACAAACTGGATTCGATTAAGAGCACTTGAGTCAAAAGACTGACGATAGTAAATTCTTGGCCTCAATGAAGGAAACGGAGGCATGCGCTGTGTCACTTTGTTTAAAAAGGTGCTTTTGCTTGCTTATCCATTATCCTGAAAACAGAGTCCTCGGTACCAGAGGTGCCCTGCCTGCTTCCCTTTCATACATCCTGAAATCCGGGCATGATTGTATAACTGACGCCAAGAGTTTTTCCATTTAGAAGTCAAAATCAGGGAAAGAAAACTATGAGATAACTGCTTACATTTGGGCTGGTTAAAAAAAAAAAGAAAGCATAGTATGCTGTGTGATTGGCATTCTCTGTGTTTGAGGTAACCTCACTAGGGCAGAAAAAGCCTTAAAAAGAACAGCACTGACATTCTGGCAAATAAGCTCATGTTTCACTTGACTCCTGCGTAATAACTGTACGCAAACACACTTTCCACAAACTGCGGATTCCTATGAGGAACTGACCAAAGTAGATCATCTTTATAAAATCAGGCAAGGGAGCAGAGTGTTTTTAGGCGTCCAGCTTGTAAAAAATTAACTTTTTTTCTTTTTAGATAAAAACCTTTAAATGTCCTCCAAGCTTTGGAGTCTTTAATACATGATATGACTAAAAAATATGAATTTGAATGAGAATATTCCAATTTGATCTTTGGCACACTACACAGGATTTTCCTTTCATACTTAACAATTCTACATACCCTTCCTTATCTTAACTGAGAAACAGACACTCTGATCCTTGGCCAGTCTATAAGAGATTTCACATCTCACATACACACACAATCAAAAAAACAACCAGAGAGAATAAAATAATAATAAAGATTCCAAAGCTATACTTTCAATATAACAACCTTCAATTAGCAATGCACATCTGCATTAGTGACAGCTCAGTGTTTGGCTTTTTCCCCCCACCCTGTTTTGGAATGGTTCTTTAGTTCCCTTCTCTCCCATTAATGCCTGGGAAGAAATTCTGCTTCTCCGAGTTCCTCCTAGAAAAGCCCATTCGCTCCAAACGTCTCTAAAACAGATTTACTGCACGTCAAACCCGTGAAACATGAGGCTACTTGCCAAAATGCTGCCACCATCCTTTAACAAGAGAAATTTAATGAGCTATTGTGCTGAAATCTAGTATCTGAGAAAATCATTTCTCAATCTAAAAATCAGCGATAATCAGTTTAAGCTTCCCTCTACCTTGTCTTTAAAGTGAAAAAAAAAGAAAAGAAAAAGAAATAACACATATTCAAGTGTTAAAAATCGATAAATTTCTTTTTTTTTTTTTTATATATATGTACGTGTGTGTGATAAAGCAGTCCTTCACAGTTCCATCGTTCGGTCATACCAAGTTTCCATCAACTTTCTGCTTCTCCCGTCAAACCTCCTGCGAATGGAATTCTGGGTAGGTGATGAGGAGCGAGCCGGCGGCGGATCCCATGTAGCAGGGAAGTGGCGCGCCGAACCCGCCAGCCTCCCTGGCCCCGTGGTGAAAGCTGCCCCGTCGATCGCGCTAGCTGCTAGTCCTCTGCTGTTTGAGCACAGCGTACACGTCATCCACTTTACTCAGTCTCTCGAAGAACGGGATCAAATCCAGCAGCTCTGTGTCGGACATGTCGTCAAACCAGGAGGCCACAGGTACCTGGATGCAGTGCAGTAACAGCATGGAGTTGTGTTAAAGAAAGCTTGACCATGGGCCAGAACAAATAAGCTACAAAACAAGTAAATATGCAGACATAAATAATATATATAAATAAGAGAGAGAGAGAGAGAGAGAGAGAGAGAGAGAGAGAGAGAGAGAGAGAGAGACATACAGCATTGTCTGGGTGGAAGATGTATGATGCTGGCGAGTTATCCACGATGATGACTTTGTTGAGGTCCCTGCCCAGGCGGCTCAGGTCCTTGACATAGTTTCCACGATGGAACACGCAGGATTCCCGAAAGAGACGACAGCGGAAGGCACCCCACTTATCCAGCAGGTCTGAGACAGGATCTGCATACTAAAATGGGAGTCAGAAAGGAACTAGAATCCATTTGTTTTTATTCAGAATGCTGTTATAAGCACTATTTTCAAGTTAAAGCTCTTACCTTGGCTAAGCTCGCAGTGAACAACACGCACTCGAATAATTCGCCCATCCGCTTCAGGAACTCATCGACATGAGGTCGCTTCAGGACATAGACCTGCGATCACAGAGGAAACATAAACATGTATTAGACATTACGGCCTTGCAGATACCACCAAATCACTGAAGTCTGAATCTTACAGCCAGCATTAGGGAAACTGGCCAAAAGAAAATAAAACAATCTGGCACTGAGTCAGGTCACTGGAGTATAGAATGTAACACAATTCCTACACATGACAGATCAGCAAATAAACACTCCGGCGCAAGAGCCGCTTTATGGTACCGTCAGATGATATCCACATTTAGGATTTCTCGTAAAATGGTTCGATTTACAGAGGAAACTGAACCATGAGGTCAGCCAAACTTATTTTTGAAGCTGGTGGCCTCATTCCTGAACCAAGTGATCCTGAATAGGCTTTCCCGACATCACAAGCCTATCCTGGATTACTTGAATCAGGCAAAAGCCGATAGGTTTTTCGATGTGCTGTGCCTTCCAGACCGGGGCTGAACATGGGGACAGACTGAAGCGCGGCGGGTTCTGGTGGAGCCACTCGTGCTTGCCCTATTTCATCAGTGCACAGAAATAGCCCTCCGCTGCTCAGAGCCATCAATGGAGACGGCCATGAAGCTGTCAGGTATCACACCGGTGTAAGACACCTTACATAAACACAGTAAACCACATGACTGAGGTGTTTAGAACTACCTAACGGCACGCTGCTATTGGAAAACTGAACTGCTGCTTGAACAGTAGTGATTAAGAGAGGGAAGGTACTGCTTTTGTCAGACAATCGCAACAACCTATGCACTTAGCGTTTTGGATACTTGAAATATACACTGGAGGGCATGGTGATCATTTAGTATCTTCTCATTCAATCTTATTGCTTGTCTCAATATCTATTAAAAAGCTGCACTAAGCACCATCATAAAGAAGTATTAGGGAGATTTCTGACTTCCTTAGCTGTCTTTATATACATCAGGTAAAGGTGGAGCTAGTTAGGACTTGCTGCATGTAACCTATGATTCATCTATTGCCATATAATATCCTAAATATGATAATCAAGTGCATTATTCCATGACCTAATGGACTGATGCACATTTGCAACGTGCATTTTATTGGAGCCTGCTTGTGGAATCACTGAATAATTCAAATCACTGCTGTGAGTTTTGCTAAGTAGTTTATTCTCCAAATATGAACTAAGCACCCAAAACCTTGAATGAAATATGGTGTGCTCACCTGATGTACAGCCCCATCAATTTCCACTGGAATGATAAAATCAGCATTGTTCACTGACTGTTGAAGGCAAAAATAAAAGATAGTTCAGCTCCAGTTAGTTCAGGGAAATCAAAAAATAAAATAATAATCACAGTCATTTTCTTATGATCACTGACTAATTGCGTCTTTGAAGCAGAAGAACGCCTCAGATTAAGCAGGTAGTGTTCATACACATATTCCTATACATTACATATAAAACAACTTGCTGGACATTAAGATTTGAGGATCAGCCAATCTGTGTATATCAGTAAGAAACTCAAATGTGCCATTTATCTGCATTATTTCAGGGTTCAATGGGTAAATGCTAAGGTGCAGTGTGTGTGTGTGTTATATTTAGATGCATGTTGAGAATACTGCTGGCTCCACTCGAGTCTTTAGGTCATTCTGAAAATACTGTACCCGACAATCTCATAACCACCGAGATGTATTTAAAAGCCCCTTAAAACATCTCAAATAGTTATTTTAATCGGGAGTATGTGCTAGGGAGGAGGAATAGGACACCATGAACTGCATTCATAAAACTATGAAGTAACATTTAGCCAGGCAGTCTCAACAATAAATTGTTTTATAAAAAAACAAATAAAAACCCCCAAAAACCAACAAAAAAAAAGGAATTCACACAGCCGGACCACAGTTCATCAGGGGGGACAAAAATTAGCCCAAAAAGAACCGATTGCAAAACAAACATACTTTTACAGAGGGGAAAAAAGAGAGCTATAGTAAAGGAAGTGGTACTGCTAACGCTCAACCGTCCTCAGGTGACACAATGCTACAGTATCACTGATGACAGTTGAGTGCGTTAGCAATGCCGGTGACACAACACGGTGTCACTGTTAACACTCCGCCAGGAAAAATAACATTCCATTCCAGTCTGTTTTTCATTAAAGCCTCGCATTGCTGCTCGCTGATGTAATGTAATTTCAGGGTAATTTCAAACATCCATAAAAGTCAAATCAAGGTTTTCTGGATCTCCCACACTTCCAACACTGTTTACAAGGTGTTTTATAGAAAATAGCTAATAAAACAGATGGAATATAATTTTTTAAAGAAAGGCATAAATCAGAATAAATAACCTAGTTAGATTTCAATATTAAAGTCTTAAGCGTGTCTGATGCTCTTAGGGCAGCAATAACAAACTAATGAGAGAGAAGAAGCGGACGGACCTGATAAAGTTGCTTTCCTGTCAATGGTTAGATGTTAATTACCCTATGAATTTGATTGGTAGCTCGAAACGTCCAATTGTACTGAAGCTGATCAACTGTCCTGCATCAGCAGTTAGATTGTGGAAATTCAGGGTGCAGCAACAGAGGAGCTTTTTATATGCGTGCACTCTCATTTCCTGCACACTTTGCGGCTGTAGTCGAGTACATGATCATGACCAACCATCACCAACAAAGAGGACAGTCCGCTAGAATACAGTCATGTTGCTTATAAAACACTAGCATGATCTGAGCTACTTGTGTGTTAAGTAGTGCAAGTAGCTAAGTAGTGGCTGACTATTTTCTGTCGCCAGATCGCATTTATTGAGCGCATCCTATTCAACCACTTGGAATAAACCGCTTTAATGTAGTCATGCAATTTCAAGCAGCAGAATGCGACTGATAGATAAACTTAATTTAATTCGATATCAATTTCTTGTTGCCAATGGTATGTGATAGACCGTTTATAACTCGCTTGCACTGGAATGATTAGTGAGGCACTGCTCACAACTCGCTCTCCTCGAGAGCTGAAACATTGATCTAGAATTTTTTTTTTATTGATAAATGTGCAGTTTTGTTTCTGTCAGAGGTTTTAACTCTTGCATGAGAGCCATGATTTCACCGGTGGAAATGCAGCTCCGCCTCTGCTTTGCGGTCAGTATTAAAAATATTTCTAAAAATAGAGACGGCATGCTTATTTATTTGAGACAAATCTTTAAAGTAATTTGGATCCGGCATATGCCAAGGCACTGTATAGAACATAGTAGTTTTAATGAATTTGAATGATTTAACACCGTGATTTTACAGAGAAATTCAGAACAAAAGCTGAAAAAATGTCTTAATAAAGAAGTGAATGCAGAAATAGTAACTCCAATAATGTCAATATTAATTTTAGGTGAAATGAGTTAGAGAGAGCCGAGAGTGCTGGAGGATGAGTTAGAGAGAGCCGAGAGTGCTGGGGGATGAGTTAGAGAGAGCCGAGAGTGCTGGGGGATGAGCTAGAGAGAACTGAGAGAGGAGTTAGAGAGAGCTGAGAGTGCTGGGGGATGAGTTAGAGAGAGCTGAGAGTGCTGGGGGATGAGTTAGAGAGAGCTGAGAGAGGAGTTAAAGAGAGCTGAGAGATGAGCTAGAGAGAGGAGTTAGAGAGAGCTGAGAGTGCTGGGGGATGAGCTAAAGAGAGCTGAGAGAGGAGTTAGAGAGAGCTTGGAGATGAGTTAGAGAGAGCTGAGAGTGCTGGGGGATGGATTAGAGAGAGCTGAGGTAGAGAGAGCTGAGAGATGAGCTAGAGAGAGCTGAGAGATGAGCTAGAGAGAGCTGAGAGATGAGCTAGAGAGAGCTGAGGGTGCTGGGGGATGAGCTAGAGAGAGCTGAGAGTGCTGGGGGATGAGATAGAGAGAGCTGAGAGTGCTGGGGGATGAGCTAGAGCGAGCGCTGAGAGTGCTGGGCGATGAGCTAGAGAGAGGAGTTAGAGGGCTGGGAGTCAATCATTTTACTCATATCCAAAATTCGGCCTAGTGGCTTCCTCTGAAAGACATTTGGGGGAAAAAAGAGAAGTCTAGATAAATGATAAAACGTTGCAATGTGTGGTCCGGATACTTTTAGTTGAGCTGTTGCTTGGAGTGTATTGTTGGCTTGACCTGACATTTTCTCCACATTGAAAGCCTCATCTACAGCCTCAGTCATTTGATGCACATAGTCCTGGTATGCCAGACTGGTATTGGAGGAAGGATCATAGGCCGTGCCAACGCTGCTAAAATGTGTGCTGTGATTTTAATTGTTTACTGCAGGTCAAAGGCTGGTTATCATGTGATGCACTGTCATTTTTTTGCAGCTCAATGGTTAAAATAGCAGGATGTCCCACGTGCGAGGATTGCGAAAACGGTTTCCTCCCCCCCCTCCCCCATCAGTTTAAAAACATGGGCTTGATTGCATTGTCTGTGGAGTTGCCGCGTAAATGTGAGATTCTCCTTATCACCTCTGTGCTCAAGGTTGGTGTCTGTGAAGTAAACAGTGTGCTGTTTTAAAAATCCTTTTAACATCCTCCAGTAAATAGTTAACTTTTTCCTACTGTTTTTTTTTATTATTATTATTATTATTCAGTTTTGGTAATGTATGCACATTTAGGTTTGCCACTTTATTATTGCTAGGCATTCATTATGTACTTATCGCATAATGCTAATTGGTAGACATAAACCTTTGCTACTTGGCAAGCAATGCTGGCCTCATAGCTCCAGTGCTTTCCTAAATAAGCTTATCATGAATACATAAATAGAATGTCTTGGTTGATGGACCACTTTTTTCTTGATAAAGTCATGTACTTTTGTTTTTCTCTTCCTGAATGATTTCTTTAACCTTTAGGGCTTTAATCAGTGAAAACTTGTCCTGTTTTTACGAACTTTTCTACATTTACATGTATTAATTTAGCAAAGGAATTCTGTCCAGAGTGACTTACAAGTGATGCATTATGCAATCCATGTACATAGCTGAATAGTCGAAGGTTAAGGGTTTTGCTTAAAGGCCCAGCAGTGGCTCTTAGGCAGTCCTGGTATTTGAACTCGCAACCTTTCGGTCACCAGCACAGCACTTTATCTACTGAACTACCAGCTAGAAAAACAACATTACACTAGTCTTTGGCTGTGTTTGGGAAAACATTTTAGGTTATGGGTCCTTCTAAAACCTCTAATGTACGTGGGTCAAATTGTAAAGGGTTTCCGAGCCAGCAAAGTAATACAAATAATAACATTCTTAAAATATGCCTCATGGATGAATTGTTAGAATTATAATGTGGATCGTTATTCTGAATAACAGTTTTGCTATTTTTCCCTTGATATGTAATTTTTTCAACAGAATGAAATTGGGCTATATTATATAATAGTTTTTAGTATACATAAATACCAACCTTTACAGTAATGCTGGTCGATATGATACCGATATCATGATCATCACAATACACTTTTCTGAGATATCAGTACTTCTATAACACTTCACTCACATCAGCAAGTAGTTGATCGGACATGAAAATAAATTTTTGTACCAAATATTTAATTTCCTCTCCTTTTCCATGTTAAAAATAAATAAAATTAAATAAAAGTTGAGTTAAATTCATAGACCTTTGTTAGCAAACCTAAATATTATGATGTATATTGTGTATTGTGAAAATGTCTTCAAGTATATATGATATGATTATTTTTTTACCGTATTACCCGCCACCACATTGGATGCCCAAAAAAGTTGAATGTAAACGTGGTCATTAATGCTAGGTATGTTATTTTTGCTGGCATAAACCGTTGTACTCTGTCGTTTTGCCTTTGATATAAAAAGCTAGTTTAATGCACGCTTACTAAAAATGTGCAGTAAACTCTAAAGCGCCTCGGAGCAGCTGCTCGCGGTGGAGCGTAAGTACAGTCTGTCTTGGTGAATGATAGTGTTGCGTTTAAAGAGTGGCGACCTGCAGGGAGTCTCACGCTGGTTCAGCTCTGTTCTGGGGTCACAGGATGGCTGACAAACTCTTTTGCATGTTTTTGCTAGCACTTGTTTTTCCCACTAATGCGCTCATTTGCTGGGGGGCCGAATGCAAAGCTCTGGTTTTCCTGCGGAATTGCAGCGGGGCCTAAAGGAGACCCGCATGCTTCTGCATTACCTGATTACTTTTTTCATGTCAAAATACAAAAGTGCTTCATGTGCCTTTTTAATCGTTCTCCATTTAACGAGTGGAATATATTCTTCAGAATGCTTGCACCAGTAATTTCTGTACATCTTATGATTTGCTTGGGTGCATTGATATGAACTCCTTTTGAATATTTGTTTGCTCATGTGAAAAGAGTGGGGCAGTGTGAAGTTGCTGCTGCCTTCGAGTATCTAACAGGAAACAGCATGTTTAACAGAAGTTTGCGTATCTAATTGCACAATGTGCTGTTCTTTCTCTTGGCTCGGTGAATGTTGCAGAACATTTAAGCCTAAATGAGTCTTAAAAAAAAGAAAAAAGATTGTTTAATAAAACATGATGCGTTTAAGAAGAAATGAATCCTCATCATTTCCTGAGGATTCAAACATATGCTGAACATTCCTCTCAGACCAGACTCCTGACGAGCTTCTCAGTGCTTCATGCCAAAGAGGCACATACACACATGTACCAGTATGTTACTTGAATCTCAGATGTACAGATTTCTCTGTGGTGTGAGGTCTATTCATAGAAGTGCATGTGTTTCCCAATCCTGGTTCTGGATTACCCTTACACTGGACAATACAATGGCTTTCCTGCTCTAACACACCTGAGTCAACTCATTAGCTGTTTAGCAAGGCCTTTATGAGGTTAAATGGGTGTGTTGGAGCAAGAAAAACACTAGCGTTGCCCTGCGGGGCAAAGGATTGGGAAAACACTGGATTATTAAAGAGATATAATATGTAAATGTAGGCCAGGACAGGTTTGGTCTAAAGTAGGCTTTTATAGTTTTCCACTGGAGCTACAAGGCTAATGTAGCTAACAAGAAATAAAAGTCTGTGTCACCCCAAAAAAAAGATTTTTACATCCCCGTTCTGTATTAGACCCTTGAGCAAGGCCCTTAACTCTCTGCTCAGCTTTATGCTGGGATTGGGTTCTGTCTCAATTGAATAAGTCGCTAAAAATGTCTGACATACTGTAAATGTAATAATGACTGGAGAGAAACATTTACTGATGATCATTAGAATTGGACTTATCGTAAACACTTATGTATTTAGTAAGGATGGGGTAGAGCCTGTCTTTGGTCAATCACATAGAACGTGGCTTCACTGGTCCGAGAACGTGCACTGACCTTCATCTGTCTTGTTATCCGTCATAGGGCAGTTGAACTTGAGTTAAACCAGTTTACACTGTGAGTGGGGACTTTCCACTCTGCACAGAAATCTGGCCCACAAAGTGTTAAATATGTGTTTAATAATAAGGGAACACCTGGCAGTGCTGATGTTTAAGTAACCGCCCCCTCAACTCGTCTGCAAAAAAACATGCATCTCTGCTTTGATGAAGGAATTGAGACACTCTTTAGTTGACTTGCATTGCATCAAAATTGCATCGCAATAGCGTCAAAATACCACCTAGGTAATTCTGTTTTTTAACGTCATTTGAAAGCCCTGTCTGCTCTCTGAATGTGGGACAATATGTACCTCTGTCCCTCAGTGTGTCTTATCTCTGAGCCGCATCGCTCTCTAGCCGGCTTGTCTGTACTTGCTGACATGCTCGTAGGAATGTTTGGATTTTTAGTATTATGTGAAATACTGCAGAACTTCTTATAACCTCTTTCCCAATATGTACCTCAAGAAAATTCAGTCTTTTGGTAAATATATTGCAGCAAATCCTTATTTGCTGTCTGCAAGCCAGAGCAGTCCCTCAAGGTAAAATAGTACTTATTTAAATGATAGTAAAAACGGTTATGAACAGTTGCACCTTAATGACTATTCGTGTCTATTCGGCTGGTGTATATGTGCGTTTGGGTGTGCTTAATAATATTCTGTTCTGCATACATAGATAAGAGCTGCCTACGCACACACACAAGTCCCAAAAACAAAAACATTTTCAGCTAGAGCAATATCAGATAACTTGCGTCATGGGCTCCGGCTTTCACCCTGGGACCACCCTCTCGGGCCTTGATGGAAAACCTGTGGAATTCCACGTTACATAACAGTGGGAAAGGCACATGCTGAAGAATCGGTGCCTTTCTTTTCCTGGCTGCCAAACCTGAGTAGGCTGCACTCCAGCATTGACCATTTAGATCTGGCCACCCAATCACCCAGAACCTTTAACGGTTTACATAACCACGTAATCGTCACTTTTAGGAGCTGGGCTTTGAGCTGTAAGACACTCCAGCAAATGTTATTGACTGCTTGTATGCGCTTGTGTTTTAACATGGATCATGTGTTGCTGGCTGATGATTACTGAGGCCAAGATTTTAGTGTGACCTCTCAAAACTGTCAAGACATTGTCCAGCACCATTCCACACACGCTAAGCAGTGTCCAAACACCTGTTCTTCATTTTGTTATCGCATAGCTGCATAGACCGCTGAAAGGACTGGCCAAGAATCGTCTATGTCCGGTGCACGTCTATGTGCAGGTAGTGCCATCTGGGGACCATCGGTGTCAACAATACTATTGAACTCGTCAGTGGGCTTTTTTTTGCAAAGTATTTACAAATCTTTGTGTGTGCCCACTGTTGAAATGTTGATTTTATATAATTTCTTTCTGCTACCTTGCTTAGCCAGGTTTTTAATGCTCCTCGCAGATGCTAGCAAAGATTTAGGAACGGAGTCCAGCTGAAGAGTATGGGGTTGAACATTTGACGTTCATTAAAAGATTGGTTGAGACATGTTATTACATTTTAGCTATAAAACCTAGCTTCCTTTAGTGATTGCTTAAAGCTAGTTTTACTGAGCCAGTATGTAGAGTATAGTGTAGTAAATGAATGCGTTTACATACGGCTGCACGTTTTTGTTCTTCTGTCGATAGCAACTAATAAACCACTTGTAGGCGAAAATCGGCCTCTATGCATAATGCTTCACTGGCAAGTTCTGAGCGAGACGGCATTTTATAAATTTAATCGTTATTTGTTTAGTAATTGGGAATTTAGTATTCAGTACATAATATTAAACATTTGTTTGACAAAGCTGTCTCTTCTCACTACAAGCGGGCGTTTGAGTCATTTAAAAAAATTTGTCACAGCTTCTAGCTTTTCGACGTTGCTTCTCCCCCTTTTCTTCTGTAGACTCATCGCGCTTGAGGTGCACGCGTGAGGTCATTTAGTACAACGTCTATGGTCATTGATCACAGCAAATAAGGGGGAATAGTGGCGCTTTGTTTTATGCAATGGTTGCCCGAGTGCGAATGCTGCAGAATCAACGCTGTTCTTGTATCGAATTGCGTTGAGAAACGAATCAAGACCGTGATTTTTAATACAAAAATATTGTGTACCCCTACATTTACAAACAGAAAACAATCTAATAAGAAAAGGATCAGATTTTGGCAATAATTTGATTGAACATATTTACATTTTCAGCAATTGGATTTCTTTCATGACAGAAGTACATGACTTATGCACCCCTACAGCTACTTTGCAACCCGCCAATACACTCACCAAAAACATGACTTAAAATTCAAACTCTTTAAAAAAACAAACAAAAACCCCCCTCATGGAGTCAACATAATGCTTTTGTTGTTTGAATGCTTGCGTCTATGGTATTTACTGCACCCAGGGCAGCTCTTCTATATCTGGTTATTATATATGCCCACATGCATAGAATAACAAAATTACTGGGCTAAAGTCCAAGTGTCTTTACTAGGTGCCCAGTCACTGAAGTGACGACTTCTTGATTAGCTGGCTAGCTTACAACCTAGGAGAGACAGTATGTAGGCATTGAGGCATATTTCTTAGCAGTAACATATGAAAGAGTGGTCAACTTTTATGTTGTGTTTTATTTTTCAAGCATTCTAGCCAAACAATTTAATATAGACAACTACATCTATTTAAGAACATGGGTATCTCTAACGGATAACTCTAGCCTAATTACTATCTATAACTTTAGCTGGCTAGAATGAAGCCAGGCTTGTTTTTGGCAGCTAATTAATACAAGTTTATAACATAAAAACAGCCAGTGCATTTACAGTCTGGCCAAACTAGCCTTGCCTTACGAAGGCAAAGCCACCAATTTAAGCCACGCTTACATCTCTGTTATAGGTTTGATTCAGCCATGCAGAGGCTGTATTACATTACCCAAACATCTTGTAACATTTTACAAAATTTGTGACCATCCGCATGCCTGTCAACAAAAATAAATGATACAGATCACAGCTGTGGTCACTGACCGTGTGGGTTTTTTGGAGGGGTGGTTAGTGCATGTGTGCCTGGCATTGTGGGTAATCTGGACTGTTAGGGTTAGTGGAGGGCGCACACACAGAGCTGCCTCTTACTTCACTTCCTGTTCTTATTTTGGTTTGGCTGGGCCCCGCTACACAGCACAAGATTATGGGCCAGCAATATGGCTGCATTCCAGCGGCAGGGTTCGCGAGAGGGAGAGAGAAGATGAGCGAGAGGGGCTTTAGTGGGGCCTCAGGAGGGGTTCTTTTGCACTCTTGAGTTCTAGTCAAGCTGCAAAACTCTTATTTAGTACGTGCTCGGATTGTCTTGGGTTTCTTTTCCGCCCTTTGTGCCGTTATGGAACGATTTCATCTGACCTAATTTGGCAGGGTTTTTGTGTAGAATGTCTGTTAACTATTAACATTAGAACTTGTTATTTTCTTTTGATAATTTTAAAAGAAGTACTAGCAAAGAAATAAATTGCAATTGTATGAAATGCTAACACAATTTACAAACTGGAATAAAATACTGTTACTGTTTTTTTTTTTTTTTTTGGATTACTTATGAATAGAATTCAATTTGAGGTGTATGTTTTAGTTCACTTGTTTTATAAAGTTGATACACTTAATAATAATAATAATAGTAATTATTAATAATACTCCTTTTCATTTTGAGCCAAAAAGTGCTTTACATATAAAGGGTTAAATGATTAAACAACATGTAAATGACCAAGCACATTGATGAAACAATCTGCAATAATTCATGAGTTAACCATAAATCTTTGAAAATGACTACAAATAATGAAAAAGTGTATTTAATCAGATCAAAGCTTTTCATGCAACTTTTTGCGAGTCCCTAATTAAAAAAAAAGTATTTGCACTATGCCATGCAAGTCAAAGCTACTATTAACTTTTATATCCTTGCAAACTTGGATTGAAATTCAGTGGCAATGCCACCGAACCTTCCTTCCCTTCTTGCTCGCAGCAGATGGCACGAAACAACTTGTTAGATTGTAAAAGGGGGCTCATGTATCAGTCATTAGTTCAGACATTCGGTGGTCTCTAACCGCAGGCAATGAATTAGCAGTGAAGAGACTCCTAAACCCAGATCAGCTACCTTTAACTACTGTATACAGTGTACACTGAGACGGGATGACCTGAGTGGGGAGACACTGCCTTCAGAAAAAAGAAAACCTGCAATCTTATTATCGGCAGATATGCGATGCGAGCCACAGAATAGAGGATCACAGCCTCCCACAAATTGTTTCACAAGGCACTGCCAAATGTGCATTAAGCTCAGTGTCTTCAATTTCTGCATATCAGATCAAGTTTAATGTAATGAACGTCTGTCCAGCACGGCCGGTTACAGTTTAAGGATTGTGGAGAAGTCAAGTTTGTTGAATATGTTGACACAAGACAAACATTTGGCTAGTGAGCCAGACACACAACAAAGTTTTGTTTTGCGTCTCCGTTTATGGCCTGGACAGAGCGCGCTATATATATATGGAAAATGCCATCATTGACTACTGTCAGCAGCTGCCTGGCCGTTGCTATTTAAAGCTCTGCGATATGTAACATCAGAAGAGTCAACATAGAGCGGAGCGTGATGTTTCTTCACAAGGCGCCGTCTCGGGTCCCTTCCTTCACTCGTATCTTACCGTTACTGTCCATTCACGGCGGCAAGGATTCAAATCAACACTGCCACGTTGTCCAACGCCCTAAAATGAAGTCTGTCAGGTTCTCAGCAGAAGATATTTAAAGTCTTTTATGGAAAGAGAAAAAGAATTGAACAGTAAAAGACCACATACACTTAAGAGATCTCCTGCTCTTTTATGGAGGCCCTCCCCTTTATTATCAAGGTCGAATCAGGCCAAGGTTGATTGTGTCCAATACACCTCTAAAGAGAGCTGTTCTATATTTAAAGCAAAAAAATATACTGTCTCGTTTATCTGCCATCTTTCTGTCTGGTTATAGTGGTGTATCATTGTACAGTTTTGCAAATATTAAACCCCCAGAACTAGCTTTTGTTTCTCGTAAGCCTAGTTTCATTTTGACCGGCACGCTAATCTTTCATGCTGACAGGACCTCTTCCATCTTGGTTGCAGTTGACAAGATTTTGTGTTGCCTAAGGCCAGCACTCATCACTGTTCGCCTGCCTTACACGCTGTTTTGCCGGAGCCAAACATAGGGTCGCTAATCACATGGATTCTCCGTAATGTCTCACTATTCACTGAACCCCTGTGTTCATCTGCTGTACTTGCTGACAAATATCCTGCTTATTAGCAAATAGCGCTGAGGTATATGAGATTATCATGGCCCGGAGTGAGTGACTGAGATAAAATACAATGTTATTGTGGGAACGCAGGGAGTGGAGGAAATACCGCATGTGTTTGGGACCTTGTGGGTGTGGTAAACATGTGTTTTGAATTATTGACCTCTCTCCATGGCTCCACCCTTTCTAAAATGCACAGCTTTTTTCATACATACGGTAAAATCACAAGACGGCTGTTTCTACTGTCTTGTAGAAACGGCCATTAAAAAACAAAGCCCAAAGTTTTTAAAGACTTGCTGTTGAGATTTTCATTTTTCTACAAAAATATCTACCATATGTTATATTGTCACGTTCAAGTAGGTTTTTTTTTAATAGTACAGTATATAGTATAGTCTTTTTGTCTATAGTATATCAGCACAATAGTATGTCTCTATGTACAGTTATGAGTAAAATTCTAGTTGCAATTATTGTGATTTGTTTCTCCTGCATTTCTTTGTGCAGATATATGTCCAATAAATGTGTTAAATGTTTGAGTTGTTTCAACACACGTGCTTAGTCATAAATTCTGTAATTTAGTAAAGTGGCCTTTAGAATTTTTTGTTCTTGTCATAACAAATTACAGAGGCCAAAACTAATTTAATTCAACATGTAAGTAAATACATATTTATTTAATAACTGATGTGTATGAGAAGCCATTTGAAACACTCAAGATATGGGAGGTTAAATCTAGAACCCTAAAAGGTTGTTTGGTTTGTCCCTCTGGGAGATCCCTTAAAGATTCTATAGGAACTGTACAACTGGGGTTCCCTATCAGAGAGGGTTCCAGGTAAAACTCCTTTAGAAAGCTAAGAATCCTTAACTATCCAAATAATCTTTTGAGGAACCCTTTTTATAAGAGTTATAACTCTTGCACGTGCTATAATGTGGTGAATTATGAAGGAGAAGCGTGTCAGTATCCAGAATTGACGCAGAGTTCTTTTTCTTTCTTTCCAGGTGCTCCGGTGCACGTTGCGTCAAACTCGAAGAAGCCCCGCAAACGAGGCTTTTTCCACAGCCTCTTCTGCTGCCTGTGTCATGACGAAACAGATCAGTTGCCCGTCAATAACAACGCACCGCTCCTGGTGGAGGAGAATGGAACCCTCTCAAAAGTAAGGCCTGGTTTGACATTTTCTTTTAATCGAAAGTCGCGCTCCTTCCCCAGTCTCCCTGCCCCAGTCTCTCTGTGCTCGGCTCTGAGGCTACAGGGCAAGTCTGTGCTTAACACGATCAAGGGCCACATGATCAGAAGTGTCAGTGAAGAAACCGAAGCCTTGTTTTTGTTTTGCACAAGCCTTTTCATGTTCATCTTAATTCTCAGTGGCCAATAACCAAATATCATGATGTTCATCAATCATATTGGCTGCCGTTTCCACTGCCTAACCAAAGATTAAAGATCACATGAAAAAAATAATCTGTATTCCATGCTCTATGTGAGTTAAAAGGAATGAGTCATTTCTAAAACAGCAGTAGAATGTAACCCATAATGTTGGTGTGTTTGGTCTTAATACAAAGCTGGCCATGATTCCATTGAATCCCATTCTTGGAAAACAACATGCGAGTTAGCAACTAGTAGCATATCAGGTGGTCAAGATGCTCCTGGTGTCCGTTTCAGATTTATGCCTTACTTCAGCTTTTTATAGTGATTTGATATTCTAGGAGTTATTTGTCACATCTCGGAAGCCCCCTAAAATAAATCGGTAGGTCTCCTCTGAAGGCGGGCTGAAGCACAGGCAGGACTCGGGAGAGTGTGGCTCTGATCCTCCTGTCATGTCAATGTGTGCACTACTGCTGATGTCCCAGGCAGCGTGTGGGTTTAACAAATCTACAAACTCCCACAAGTTTCCTCTGCAGGCAGACGTAGCCGACCCGTGTCCGCCCTCTGGGCTCTGCACACTTTGCAGGGCAAGCAAACCTGTTGCAGAATGTCTGGAGTGTTTTATGGCTTCTGAGCTATGCAACTTGTGCAGGGACACCAAGTCAATTGTGGAGAGCAATATCGCCAAATACTTGGAGTCGTCTGCCTTTTTTAGGAGAGAGCATACTGAAGTCAATATGCCAGCTGAACTCTGTTTTGACGCCTCTAAAGTTTTACAGCAAGACTGTCCTACAGAGGGGAGTGAGTCTTTGGAAATTTCAACTGAACCGAGCATGATGTCTGCAGAAGCGAAAACATCTGGCGGTTTCACGGTGCACCAGAATGTCTCTGGACAAATGCAGCCTGATGGAGATTATACTGAAAATGGACAATTGAGTGGAGAATTAACAGAGCAAGACGCATTAGAGCCTTCCGAAAGCAGCAGTCCGTCTGAATACGACTTGGAGCACAGTGAGTCTTTTTCAATAAGAAGTGCTTTTGTTCACTCAGTTGAAAATAATGAATGTTCTGAATATAGCATGGAGTCTGAAATCAGTGAACAAACTGTAATGGCCGAACATGAAACTGAAACGTTTACTTTATTTCAGGTCATGCCTGATCTTTGCGAGTATTATGAGCAGGTAGATACTGAAATCCCAGCGCTTGTGTTGTCAGACTTTGAAACGCTTTATGAGCAAGACACTGAATCGGAACAGCCTTCAGAACAGTACAGTAGTGCTGAAAGTTCTGAAGAAATAAGTGTTTCAGATTTGTATGAACAGTGCAGTGCAGAAGATCAAAACGCTGTGTTTGAACTGAATACAGAACCCTGTAGATACTTTGAACAACGCGAGCTTAACAACCAAAACATGCCCTCTGAATGCCATACCACACATTTTGAATCCTCTGAAATGTGCCAGGCCTCTAAAGAAAGCAAGCCAGCTGGACACTCTGGGTCCCTTGAGCAACAACCACCTGCCGGACAAATAGACACATGCGACAGCGAGTTAACTGCAAAAAACCCTGAATCCTATACTGACTCATTTGAGAGCTCCGGTCAAAGCCAGCCCTCCGATGACCTCACTGAACCGGCTTTAGAACAGGATCAGACCTTTGAATATTATGCTCAACAAGATGAGCTTTCCGACTACAGCCAACCGTCTGAAAATGAAACTGAATGTATTAAGACGCTAGAACAATGCTCGAGTTGTGGAAACTGCTTTGAGAAATGTGAAGTTTTTGAACAATGCGATCTCTCTGAGTCTGCTGACCATTCTGAGGACTCGCAACAAAGCGAACCTGTTGAAAAATGCCTTGAAATGTGTGAGGCCTTTGGAACACAGTGCTCTGTGTTTTATACCTCTGAACTCCCTAGAGAAAACCCTCCCATTGAATGTAACATAAACAAGGTTCGAAAGCGCTCAGAGTGCGATATGATGTTTATCGGATCGATGGAAACCTTTGAGGTTCTCTGGATCTCTCAGTTCCTTGCTGTTGACAGTCATCAAAATAATACCTTTGAAAACCAGGAAGACCTCAATGTTGCAATCAGTGAGCCAAGTGATGAATTACTCCCCTGTGACGGTACTGTTGATTCTGAACCCGTAACTGAAGCCTCGGATACCTCCGGTGAGCGTAAGACACTTTGTAGAGTGTGTGAAAGGAGAGAAAAAGGGCAGTTAAATTATGACATGCCCGCTCAACTCTTTGAACTTTGTGACATTGAGGCTGGAACTTTGGAACTTGGCTTTGATGAAAGCAGAGAATATAGTGAGGAGGAGTATGCTGACTGTATTGATGGCAAAAGCCAAGACAGCACTGAAACAGACGAGTCGTTTAAAAGTTTTATTGAAGAGCCAGAGGAAATCTATCCGCATCAATCCGATGATGGCAAACTTTTACAGGATCTCTCTGAGGATGATGGACATTATACTAGTCACAGCCAAGAGTCATATGACTTCTGTGAGAGTCATGGTGATGCGTCTGACCCACATACACATGATTGGGTAGATGCACATGAAGGTGTTCAGGAATGCTCTGAACAGGGGGCCTCAGGGAAAGAAATATATAAAACGTATGCAGAGGCACTTTGTTCTGGACTCTGTGTAGAAACAGGTCAAGGCCATGAACCCTGCCTTGAACCTGTCGGACCCATTAATGATGAATATTATGGACCTAATCTTAATGATGAAGACGCCACAACACATGCTGTGGAAGGCCAGGACACTGAACTCCTCCTTGAAGATGGAGAGGTTATAAAACTCTATGGGGAAATTGGTGTGCTGGAGCCCTCTGAGACAGCATGTGAAATGTATGGACTTCCCACTGAGGATACCACAGATCTCGGTTCTATTCAGAGCACGTGTCATGAACAAGAAATCACCGTACTTAAAACGTATTCTGAAGATGAAAATATTACAGAAAAGGAGCTCTCTGAAATGTTCACAGAGGTCTGCAGACCCGCAGAAGAGGAAGTTAAACATGACCCCCTTTATGAGAGAGGACCGGGTAAAAGTGAAAATGAAAAAGAAAAAGAAGCATGCTGGCCTAACTTGATCGATGACAGCCAAATGAAGGAAAAGAATGAGTTTGAAGGTATTGATGAAACGGAGGGGGTTCATGAACCTTGCTGTGGAGAGATAGAAACATCGGAAGATGAATACGCTGGTGGCTTTGCCTTTGAAGATATTGTTTTTGATGTTGAAAAACACAATGCGTTCAATGAGGGGGAAGATGCCCAAGATGGCAATTGTGACCTACTGGTGATGCAAAATGCCATTGAGCTGCAATCAGACAGCGATACAAAGCCTCCTGGACCTTGTGGCGTATGGGTAGATCAAACGGAAACAGCACAGCAAAAGGATGAGACTCCAGCTCAAAGTGAGTGCAGTGAAAAACTGGAAGAATTAATACATCAAGTTGTGAGAAGTGAAACGACAAAGCACGATGAGCAAGACGACTTTTTTAAGCTAGCCAGTGGAAAAAAGACAACCTCTGAACAGATCGAAGCTTATGAGGATACGGAGGCATCTGATGATGAGGATTATCCAGAGTCCTGCGATTGTGAATTCTGTGTGCAGTCTATAGAACAGGTACAGTGCTCAAGAGTCCCATGTGCTACTGTAAGCAAGGTAGTGTGTGCTAAGCGCTACTTGATTGTAGCTGGCGTTGTTCAGGATTTCAAAGCATGTTATGTAATCTTTTGATGTAAACGCATGGGTTTTGCCTGCAGTGATGTGACGAGCGTGTGTTTGAACATATCAAATAAAACCGCAAGCACAAGCCAAAGTGTCAAACAGCTCTAGACTTTTACAGCTTTTTTTTTTTTTCTTTTTCAGCTATGTGATGAGTTTTGGTGAGCACGATGGTAACAAATTGGCAACAATATGGCAAGCAGCAGCAAAAATAAAGGAAGCCCTGTCCCGTGTTTGGGCTCTTATTCCATGCCATGTGGCTTGTTATTTAAGTCTGAGGCTTTGAAAGATATGATTTTAATGTGCCCCTTCCCAGCACACTAATGGACACTGACATTTTTGGGTGACTGTTTTGAGCTGGGTTGTCTGTATGCAAGTATATTATACCCTCCTTTGGAAAGAGAGTGTGTTTCAGCCATAAGCCCTATGTGCCTTTGGTACTTTTTGATCAGGCCTACAGCCATGTAATCCAACCCCAGCAGCACACAGTCACACAATCTGACTATAGAATGAAACTGGTGAAAGAGCTTCCTTATACTGCCTCATGGTCACTCGCTTCCATAACTGGTTTACTCGGCCATAAAACCAGATATGGTTTTCCCATTGATTGCTTAGACCTGCTGTATTTCGTCTATAATGACTATGATGACCTAATTTCGCTTCAGCATCTGCTGTTTAACAGTCTGACTTTATTTGTATTATTTGCTCGTACTTCATGCTCATAAAAACTGTAAAATTAGTTTATTGATTGGTGTGTTATCCATTAAAACTATTAATTTACTTCAACTATCTGTTCACAGGTGCCAGCCAAGCCACTTCTTCCACAGATAAAGTCGAAAGATGTAGGAAAGATCTGTGTAGTGATTGATCTGGATGAGACACTAGTGCACAGTTCATTTAAGGTAAGCTAAATGTAATTTTTCCTATGGCACTTTTTCACTGTCCGCCTGTGATCACAAGCCAGTATGGCGCCTTTGTAACATGGCCAAGTTAGCAAGGTTATGGGATCCGATTGACTTGGATGTTATGTCCAGACACCCGACAGCAACGTTTACCAAACATAATTCAGTCATCAAGGAGCTGATCACTTTCAAAGGATTAGGCAATGGTGTATTAATATGATTTACTCTGCGATTGGCAAATAAATAATGTGAGGAACACGTGCAAGGCAGCTGGTCAACTTTGTCAAGCAACACAAACTTCTTCCTGCACTGTAGCACCTTGAGTCAGGGACACAGCGGGAAGCACATATCAACATCACTAAGGCACCTAGTATGGACTTGTTCCTGGTCAAGTAACAGACGCACTCGTTTATCATTGCAATAATGTGCATGAATGAAGGTCAAAGTGTTGCTTGATCCGTCGTAAAAACCTTAACTTTTATGAATCGTCTCATTAACAAATAATGTTTGGAACTAGATTTATTGTTATTATCTTGTTAGTGGGATGTTTGCTATTCAGTTTACTGCACATATAGCTGTATTTTGTAGCTTGTATACTTTAGAACTGATTTTACGATTCTTTTATTTATTTTTAAATGAATTTATTGTCTTCCTCTTCTCCATCTTGGTAAAACAATTGGTAGTTACAACTAGATCACTCGGATCGTAAAACAACATTATATACTCAGTGTTTCCCACAGATTTGAAATGTACTTGGGTGGACGTTTGTCTAGTATGTTTTAGATATATGGTGGGATCCAAATGTCTAAGAGCACACTGAAAATTCACCAGCATGTTTCACTGTTGTTTTGATCCACTGTGGTATCAATCTCTCTTCTGTTCGTCTCCTTACATAAACCCTT
>JAOUQW010000046.1:18089295-18099981 GCA_028565825.1 Olivaichthys viedmensis | reverse complement strand
TTTCAATGTATACGAGGTATATGGAGAAATGACAATAAAAACCTACTTGAACTTGAACTTGAACTTGAACTTGATATTACCAACAGGTTTTTTTGTATATATTAAGCAATTAATTGTCTTCAGGAAAGGGTAGGGGAGGTCACAGGACCTGTTCATGTCCCCCCTTGACACCGGGTCTGGTTAGAGGGCAGGTAAACTTACAAATTACAAATTAAAATCTAGATAAAAAAAAAAAAAGCATTTAGTTAATTTATCTGAATTTCAGGTTGCAGGAAAGTCACCTTGAATGTCCACTTTAAATGCCACAGCATCATCAGGACTGCCACAGACGTAATGTCCAGTGTCAGAAAGCTCTGCTACTGGAACAGTTAGTTTCCTTACATTTTCATCTCTTTGGATATTAAGTCCACTTTTTGAGAGGAGTTCTGTGCCATCTTTATGCCAGCAAACCTGGGTTTCAGAGTCTGAAATCTCACAATTCAGAGCAATTGGTGAGCCTAATTCAATGGATCTGTTCCTCTCCATCTCTAAAAGTGGTTTGAACGTCACTGATGCAGCTACAAAGTTGTGAGCAGCATAGAGAGAAACAGCGTTGACTTAATAAACAAAGGAGAAAAGCTAGATGCCGTTTTGTTTTACATCCAACCCAACTTCACATAAAATGCATATGAATTCTGACAAGTGAGAGTGAGTCATAAGAAAAGCTTTGACCCTAACCTCAACTTCGTAATGTTTACATGAGATGGTTCATATGAATTATCATGAATTTGTAACTGAGAGACCATGCTTCAGACATAAGCATCAGTGTTCTTCATTTATATAATGTCACTTATGCAGCCTTATACACTTATTACAATGTATTTAGCTATTAGGCAACTCTAGCTTGAGGAGAAATATTTAGTTTAAATTAAGTGAAGTAAAAATTAAACTCATGTAGTGTCTTGAATCAAGGAGTCTTCAAATCACCTTTGATTTCCATGCTGAATGTGATGGCATCAGCATCTGTCTTGCAGCTGTATGTTCCACTATGAGAGAATTCAGCTGACTGCACAGAGAGTTTTCTTATTGTACCTTCAGACTGAATCAAAACTCCAGCATCAAGTGGGAGCTCATTTCCATCTTTGTACCAGCAAACGTATGCAGTAGCATCTGAGACCTCACATTCCAATTCAAAGGGCTCTCCAACTACAGCAGATCTGTTCCTCTGAGCTTCAGTGACAGCGGAGAACATCGCTGGTGGTGCTATGGGCATCATTGTAGAGAGATACATTTGTAATTGTTAGCCGTGTCCTTATAGAACATTAAAATAATTAAAAGTATTGTTTCCCTAGAGAGATTCTTTAAGAGTTGCACCAAATCATTGCTTTAACATAGTGATTTGTCATATAAGAAATATTATGGTGCATTGAATGCCATTAAGAACATACAGGCAACAGTCAATAAAAGTGGAAAAAGTAATAAATAAACTTTGACATTGAAAATAGACACACTCAGACAATGATAGCATGGACATAATGTAACATTAGTAGCGCAAGAGTAAACGATGAAAGCTTATTAACAGTTAAAGACAAATGACGACAATGATGACGGAAAGGCAACAGAATGCAAGAGTAAAGATTTAGAGATGCTGCTAGCTTAGTTTGCCAATACATGTAGTAAAACCAATTTGAATCAATTAAGTTGGTCAGATGTGAAACATTTGAAAATTTAACTTTAGACGTATTCTGATGAAGTTGTCAATACAGTGGCTATTAGTGACCATTGCATGACTGAAGGGGTTAGTATTGTAATCAGATGGGTTGAGATGTCAAAGACGACAGGAATCACCTGGTGGATCCACAGCAATCGGGATGTTGGTATCCTTTGTCTCGTAACTGTATACTCCAGAGTTAGACAGAGTCAGCTCGGCTGATTTGACTACAGTTCTCAAAGTCTCTTCTAATTGGCTGACAGTCAGACTGTTTTGAATGAGTTCTTCTCCTTGTCTGTACCAGCAGACCTGAGCTGTAGAATTAATAGGGTTGTTTTGTGGAACACTTGCATTGTCTGCTTCATTTGATGTTTGATTCTTCTCAGTCTCAGGGAGTGTTGAACCTTTCAGCCGTACAGCTAAAGGATTTAATTTAGCATGTTTTAATGAAAGCATTTTTTATATGAGGGTATGTTCTAAGTGCAAGAATGTCACTTGTGCTTAGTTGTTTACATGCATGGCATTAGGAGACTAAATCATTTGGGTATTTAAAGAACTGTGCCAAAAGCCATAACATTTAACTGTGGTAATATTGTGAATTAAATATGTTTCCCCAAATAGTATTATACCTAGTTTCTTTATAGATCTGTTCTGTTTAATATAAAAAAAAATCCAGATTAGATGTTTAGTGGATTAAACATTTTTTTAGTGGATTCAACATGGATTAAACTAGGTTTTAAATCACCTTTGACATACACTTTAAATTGTATGACATCATCCATTGCCTCGCAGTTGTACACCCCTGTATGACTGAGCCCTGCAGTTGGAACAACCAGCCTCCGTATGCAGTCCTCTGACTGGATCACTAATCCATTTTTAGTTTGGAGTTGTATTCCATCCTTGAACCAACAAACTGGAGCATCTGGGTCTGATATTTCACACTGTAGTACTAGAGGCATGCCACTCTCAATGGTCTTGGTCCTGGTTGTCTCATGTAGTGGTGCAAATTTTACTGGTTTAGGTGAAGGTGCTTCAGTTTTGGAGAGATAAAGTTGTGTAATAAAATAAGTTATATATTCAAGTTGATTTGGTTTGGCCTTTCTTAATTAAAGAATGTCTGAACAACAGTCAAGACAGTGTTAGTTGCTTTTATGGTAATTAATGGTATGTTAGAGACATAACCTTAAGTCACCTTTTACTTTGTCTTGAAACATCACAGACTGATCCTTTGTCTCAGTTGTCTGCACCTCTTTGTGTGGTATCTTTGATAACTGAGCAAACTGTTTCTTTGAGGTCAGATTGGATGTCATGTTTCTCCCATCTTGTTGTTGGACTATCGATACTTCTCCATGCCCAAAGATTTGGGCCTTCTGTTCAGAGACCTCACTCAGTTCTTTGAGACAGCCTGCTTCAAGGGACTTCTGGTCCAACACTTCTTGGGGTGCTGAGATATTCATCTTTGCAACTAGAGTGTGTCAAGTTATATAGAGAGAGATTTGTATTAATACTAAGAAAAATAAAACAATGACTGTGGCTGACACTTTCGATTAAATTTATAAGCTACCTCAAAGTTGATTATGTTGTTATTTTAAATTAGATATCTGACTAGTTTTAAAGAATAGTTTTTCAAACATGAAAAATGAATTCACTGTTAATTTTTTTTAGGTGATTTCAAATACAATGACATCAGTAATTGTTTATGGCCATGGAACCTTTCATGGAAGGATGGTCTTTGTTAGATATAAATGTAATTTCTTAATGGATTAATTTAGGTCAAGTTACTCAATAAAGTCACTGGAAACCTGATAACCTGTAGAATTATGTTTGCAAGCCATGCAAATTATTTAATTTAACAACTTTTAAGTTATTCAGATTCAGTTAATGAATCAGAATGGAAAATGACATCAAATTATGTTTAAAATGTTGGCAATGGGATGTACTTTGCTCTCATCATTACTTGCTGAATGATGGAGCTAACTATTTAAATCACCTTCACGATCCACCTTAAATGCTAAAACATCGTCATCCGTACACATGTCTTGTACTTTGAAGTGACTTCTGTCTTCTTCTTGAAAAATGCAAACTGTTTGCAGCTTGACAGATTGAGGTAGTGGTACTTCTTCCTTGTAGACACAGAATGGGGCAGTGAAGTCCGATATCGTATGTTGAAGTTGTTTTAGACAGCTATCTTTAATTATCTCATTCTTCAACAACTCAGGAACTGCTGTTAAGCTCAAGCTTTCCTTACTGATCTCAGTCTTGTCCAACTTAGAAACTGTTGTCAAGCTCAAGCTCTCCTTAATGATCTCGCTCTTTGAGCAATCAGGATCATCTGTGAAGCTTAAGCTTTCTTTAGTGTTTTCGGCCTTGGCCAAATCAGGATCGTCTGTGAAGCTTAAGCTTTCTTTAGTGTTCTCGGCCATGGCCAAATCAGGAACTGCTGTGAAGCTCAAGCTTTCTTTAGTGTTCTCGGCCTTGGCCAAATCAGGATCGTCTGTGAAGCTTAAGCTTTCTTTAGTGTTCTCGGCCATGGGCAAATCAGGAACTGCTGTGAAGCTCAAGCTTTCATTAAGGATCTCACTCTTTATGAACTCAGGAACGTCTGTGAAACATAAGCTTTCTTTAGTGTTCTTGGGCTTGGCCAAATCAGGAACTGCTGTGAAGCTCAAGCTTTCATTAAGGATCTCACTCTTTGTGAACTCAGCAACGTCTGTGAAACTTAAGCTTTCTTTAGTGTTCTCGGTGTTGGCCAAATCAGGAACTCCTGTGAAGCTCAAGCTTTCCTTAATGATCTTGCTCTTTGTGAACTCAGGAACGTCTGTGATGCCCAAGCTTTCCTTAATGATCTTGGTCTTTGCAAATTCAGGGAAGGATTCAGCTATAGTTGTATGATGTGCACAAAGAAAAGTTTCAGTGGGTTTCCACTTTCTTAATTAGAAGTGTTAATAAATAATTGTTCTCATTGATTGATTGTTAATTATAAGATTTTATAGCATAAAAGAGATATAATAAGAGAGACGACCATATCACAGAGTGGTCTAGAAACAAGTCACAGTTCAAAACAAGTACAAAAAAATTATACTTGCTAATGCTATAAAGTTAGTTATTCTGCTGCTTTCAGCATTTAATTCATTCATTGATTCATTGATTCATACACTTATTCATTCATTCATTCTTAATTAGACGATCTATTCAATGCTTTTTTTATACACACTTTATATGGACATTTCAAGAAATCATGATTGGTTCTGAATAGCATTGAGGAAGATGACTGAAGTATAAATGGTTTACTGTGATGTTGGTGTGCTGCAATTAAGAATGAAATCTACAAATTTCACATGATAGTTAGCTGGAAAGAAAGGCTTGCAGCCCAAGAGGATGTTGGATTAAGATATAATAGCGGGGGGTTAGTTTGGGAAGCACTTTCAAGGATGGGTAACCAAGGTGCATGGATTCAGCATCTTCAGGCACAGCCTTAGAAGGGTTACACACCACCATTGTTAGTGGCGCAGATGCACTGGGTTAAGTGTGCTTAGGGTGGAGTAGCAATTATATCACCTTTCATATCCACAGTGCACTGGACAGTGCCATCATAGATCTCACCCTTGTACACTTCAGAGTGAGACTGCTCGGCTGTTAGGAAAGCCACAAAGAAAACAATAAGCTGACTAGCTTCAATCAGGTCAATGCTCCTAATTAAGAATGTGGTAGAAATAATAGTGGCAAACCACCTTTGTCCACATTAAACTGGATGTGACCATCTGGTGTCCTAGGTCTGTTTGTCCCATTGCCAAGTGTCTCAGATAAGTTGATGCTTAAAGTTCTTTTAGGTACCTCCAACTTAATTTGAGGCTCAGATTCAATTCCAGCTCGCAGTAGCATCTTTCCCTCGTCTTTTAGCCGGTAGTCATATTCGGTGGAATCCAAGATTTTATATTGTTGTGCAATAGGGGTGCTTTCTCCACTACATTTGCTCTTCTCAACTTCAGGAACATCCAGCGGTTTCAAAGGTGGAGCTATAGATGATTATTGATAAAGGAATACTTTTTTTTACAGTTTTGGTGACTAGTAATTCAACTGAAATGTGTAACGGCTATTAAAAGCCAATGATATGCATTGTGAAAACACATGTAAAGACAACTAAAAACCTAAACAGAGCGCAAAGTTGTTAGTCGCCACACTAAAACATAGAGGCAAGTAAATTAGAGGCAAATATTTAAAAATCACCTTCATCTTGTACATTAAACTGCATGTCTTCATCCTTTCTCACAGAGTTGTACTGTCCAGACTCAGATGGCCGTGCTGCCTTTACAGCCAGCTTCCTCCTGGTATCGTCCTTTTCGATATGAGGTTGGCTTTTTGAGAGGAGTTCTACTCCATCTTCGTACCAACACACCTTGGCCAGTGGGTCTGAGATCTCACAGTGTAGATCAGTGGGGTAGCCTGCTTCAAACTGCTGGTTCTTCACAACCTCTGGGAAGGCTGAGAACTTCACTGGGGGAGCTTTACATGATTGTGGAATATACATAACATTAATGTCTCACAACTTACATAAAGAATTTCCCAGACTGACTAATCTGTGATCTCTCAGACCTTCTGCCAGAAAGCAAGTTAAATATAGTAATGCAAAACATGTAACAACAGTATCAAACAGCTGCACACAAGGCAAGATGCATAGGTAAGATGCATGTCCATAAAAGCAGTGCTATGAGGCACAGACAGTCATTTTCCATTAGTTTGCTTCTAGGTTTAAAAAATGCAGTTTGAGTTACTGGATGTACATGCCTCTCAAAAAGCCACAAATCACCTTTGATATCCACTGTGAACTGTACAGAGTCATCAGGCGTGTTGCAGATGTACAGTCCAGAGTGGCTGGGATCTGCTGACTGGACAACCAGCATCCTCAGTGTGCCTTCTGCCTGTATGTCCCAGCCAGTGTCTTTGAGGATCTCTGTTTCATCCTTGTACCAGCGAACATGGGCTGCAGGATCTGATACCTCACAGCAGAGCTCAAAAAATCTGCCAGCTTCAATGCATTTAGTCTTCTCAACTTCAGAAACAGCTGAGAACCGCACTGGTACAGCTACAGATGATTCATGACAGAATCATCAAGATTTTAATATTAAAACAAACAACAAAAACTGTAACACAGACAACATTTAAAAATGTGATGACTGAAAAATGCATTTCTGCAAAGCTACCTTACACATCTTTGAAACACGTTTATAGAATATCACTGAAGAGCAACAAAGAAGGAATTGCAAAATTCACCTCTGATCTCCACTTGAAACTCGATGATGTCATCCTTTGTTGTGCACCTGTACACACCAGAGTCAGACAGGGCTGCTGATTGAATAATCAATTTCCTTATGCAGCCTTCTGATTTGAAGTCTACTCCAGATTGTGCAAGAATTTGCATCCCATCCTTGAACCAGTGGACCTGCCCGGATGAGTCTGATATCTCGCACTGCAGAACAATGATGCAGCCTGCTTCAGTGCACTTTCTCCTCTCAATTTCCGGGACAGCTGAGAACCTCAGTGGTGGAGCTATAGATATTTCAAAGTCTTTTTAATCCTCACTTTTTTGGGAATTTACACCACTAGTACTTAATTTTTTAACAGTTTTATTTTAGCAACAATTTCAACAGATGGGTAATCTTAAAAGCTTCATTATGTTGCAGACTATTAAAAAATAGTGCATCGTGTGATACTAAGGAGCATTTCAAGGCTGTCAGTGTTAGTGGCTTAACAAAACATATTGTGCAGTTTTTCATGTGGATCTACAAAAAAAATCAAATCACCTTTGATGTCCACATTGAACTGGACAGCAGCACCCTTTGTCTTGCAGCTGTATACCCCGGAATGGAAAAATTCAGCCTTTTGGACTACCAGTGCCCTCTTGGTGCCATCAGACTGGAAGTCTAGTCCGCTCTGTGGCAGGATTTTTGCTTCGTCTTTGTACCAGAAGACCTGGGCACTTGGATCTGAGAGCTCACATTGCAGTAAAATTGGACATCCAGCTTCAATGGACTTGTTTCTGTCAACCTCTGGAAGTGCTATGAACTTCACAGGTGGGGCTATGGGTGTTTTGATCAATGTTATTTGTAATTTCAATACAGTTCTCCTTGTAAGAATCTTTTAATGGTTGCTTTTGATGTGCTTCATATTTTGTCAGTTTGTGCAATTAATCCACACACTTGAACCAAACAAAAACTCAAACAGGTCAACATATGATGGTGCTTAGTAATTTTGAAAGAGGCCTAAATTAAAGTGATTTTCAACTCACCTTCAACTTCCACATTAAACCTGATGACATCATCAATGGCATCACAGCTGTAAACCCCTGAATGAGAGAACTCAGCTGATTGGATGACGATTCTCCTCATTGTTCCTTCCGATTGTATTTGAAGACCTTCAACTGAGTGTAGTTCAACTCCGTTCTTATACCAGCGGACTGGGGCTTCGGGGTCTGACAGCTCACAGTAGAGCACTATTGGGTTGCCTACTTCCACAAACTTATTTCGGTCCATCTCAGAGAGTGGAGTAAATTTAACCAATGGAGCTGCATATTGAAAGGAACATGTATGCCAATTATAATACAATATAATATAATAATAACTTATAAGGGAGTCCCAGTATTAATAATTCACATGAAGGTTCTCACCTTGTATATAAAGAGCTGCTGAATCGCGAATTCCATAGGCAATGAAGGTGATTTCAGCTCCATTGTCGGTGTCTCGTACCCCTCGAATTCGAAGGGATTGGTGTGTACGAGACCGTCTCATGAGGAATCGTTCATCTTCTTGAATTTGGTTACCATTCCAAAACCAAGTGCCTATGACTGAGGCAGATAGCTCAATGGAAAAACAGGCGTCCTGGCCCTCAGGCACCAACGCATCTTGTAGAGGTGCTTGTATTTTTGCCACTGGAACTGGAAAAGGCATTTTCAATTTTGGATGCGTGTTGGACAGATTTAAAAAACCAAGAAGCTCTTTTAATGGAACGGAATTCATAGAAGACTACTAGTCAGCAGTCGATACAGACAATATGCAGACAATTTACAGTATAATTATTTTAACATTTTGTTACCAAGGTGAACTGCTCGAGGGAACTCCACATATCCGCTTCTTCCATACTTATTGACACTACAGATGCGAAATCTGTAGTCAGCCTCACATGGAACACTGTCACCAAGAATCTCTACTGAGGTTGCTGAGTCAGTGGTTAGGCACTGGAGCCACTCCTGAGAACCCATTTCCTGTCTCTCTAGGATGTAGCCTGAGGGTGGATTCTTCCGACAGTCCTGTGCTGGAACCCAGGACAGGAGTGCTGCATTTGCACGCTCTGTGTTTATCTGAACCCCCATAGGGCAGCTAGGGGGACAGTGCCTAACCTCTGAGAAAGAATGAAGAACATAATAAATCGTAAAGTAATGTAAATAATTACACTATAGTCCTGATTTACTAAGATCCCAAATAATGAGTACTGATTTGCATGTGCAATCAGATAAAGTGTGCATGTTGTGAGTGATTTACAAAGAATAATTGCCGTCATGGGCAAAGTAGGGGTAGAAAATGATGTGTAAATTAAGTTTTTGCATGCGCCAATTGTTCTCGATAGTCGCAGTGAGTTTGGATCTTAGAGAGACTCCCGGAAGAGTAAACTAAAACTGCAACTCAAGTATAACGCTGATTAAAGGAAGTATGATGTGTTATTAAACTGTTAAAAATACAATAGGATAATAAAATAAAAGCGTCTAGACATGAATGTGCATTTTGTTAATAAGGTATATGTGAAGAAAAGCCTTTTCAAAGGCTCTTTAAATGCTGTTGGCTTAGGCGGTGTGAAGAACGTGCAGTGAATATCTAGTATGAAACCAACTTTACCACAATAATAAGTCATTATTTTGAGAACCTTTCTGATGGCTTTGAGACTAAGGCATAATTCAAAAACGTTCTCATTATTAAGACATAGTAAATGGTATAATTTTGTCTTCAACCGTCGGAAACACGCTTCCGCAAATCTTTAAAAAATACCTGACTTTTGGTCGGCGTTTCCGAATTGACTTACAGGTTTAGTTCAAGGTTCAAGGTTTTATTTGTCACATACACAGCCATACAGTGTACAATAGTGCAGTGAAATGCTTGGTTGCTGGACCTATAACTGTGTGCAGGGAAAGAGGGGAAAAAAACAAAAATAAACAAAAAATAATAATAAAAAGTAGTATTGCTAAACGAATGGGTATGATAAGTAGTGCACTGAGTAGTCTGTGTATATCTATGTATCTACATGATCTACAGAGAACAAGTATAATATACAGAGGAGTATGATAAATAATGCAATAAATAAAGATTGGATATTTACATGATGTCTATGAATGGAGCAGGGTTAAAGTGTTCATGTGCAGAGCGGAGCAGGGTTAAAGTGTTTATGTACAGAGTAATGCTGAATACTGAACAATGAGGTGTGATAAAAATGACAGTTAAGTCTAGTTAAGTCTGACAGTTGAGTTATTCCATCGGATTCTACTTCTCATTGAGAATCCGATGGAATAACTCTCCATAACTCTCCATTACACTGCACATGCCACTTTTCTTATGCACTCTTCTGATACACCATGTAGGAATGCCATGTAGTTAATGGCATTGTGGGTACCGCCCTGTATTTTGCACCTTTAGGTAGAAATGCCCCAATTGCATATTCATTAAGGCAAACGCGCAAAGCGGACAATGTGGGCAATTTTGCTCATGTTAAAGACGCAATCCTCACTAGCCCCTATTAGTAAATCAGCTTCCATTTTTTTGCGGGTGTTTTTAGTTAGTAAATCAAGATGTATATGTCCAGAAAAATCCAGACACCATTTGTAATTGGTGGATATTTAAGGCACACTGTCACGAGGTGCTGCAGGTGCGCGGGTGCGGACACAAGCACGAAGCCGCTCTCACGAAATAACATCCTTTATTCGTTTTAACTTTAAACAGACACGGTTTTAACCA
>JAOUQW010000046.1:18073528-18089195 GCA_028565825.1 Olivaichthys viedmensis | reverse complement strand
AAACAACGGGGACGTGACGGTTGTCGTCATGGCAACCGCCACGCTAATGTCTCGCGCTCAGCCGGGCGCGTGACACACACACAGATATTAAATTAAGTGCACAACTATGTAATATTTGCAGTAGAATGGGATGCCCAGTGACTCAGTGACCATCAATGTGGCACGATCACAGAATGTCACCTTTCCAAAAAGTGTGTTTTTCAAATTATTGTGCTGCTACATCTACCTCTGGCAACTGTAACTGTAAATTTATTCTGAAGTAGAATTGCAGCATGTCAAGTGCGAAGTGATGGGCCAAACAAACCCAGAAAACGCTCTGGAGAAGTGGAAACTTATTCTCTGGAGAGATTAATAACATTTTGACAGTACAATGAATAACTGTTTGGCAGTTAGATAGACAAGTTTGGATTTGGCACATACCTGATGAATTGTATCTGCCTAAATGTATAATGCCAATTGTAAGGTGTGGCGAAGGAGAAATATGATCTGTACCTGTTTTTCCTGGTTTGGCTAGACACACTAAGTGCGGAGAAGTCAAAAGTTAACACTGCAACATGCAATGACCTACTAGACAATTATGTTATGCCCAGCCTTGCCGGAAGAGTACAGGCTTTTATGTATGTTTGTGCAGGTTATTGTTATTCCTTGATTTTTAAATAAATATTGTACCTGCATGAATCTGGATAATTTGGACATATGGCGCACAAACACTTAATCTAGATTATTTAGAATGGTTAAATATGAATGATTTCTAACCTTTCACCCTTAGCTGAGATGATGTCTTTGATCTACCAACATAGAAGGTGACCATGCCAGAATCTTGGGGTGTAGTATTAACAAAAACCAAGATGTGAGTTCTTCCAAAAGATTTGAGGATGGTCTGATGCGTCTCTCTCAGCTCTATCCCATCTTTGTACCAGTGAATGTCCATTTCCTCCTCTTCAACTTCCACACAGAAAGCTGCATTTTCCCCTTCCAGAACATCCACTTTTCTGGGCAGCTTTCTTACAATGGTACCTATGAAGAGGGTGTAAGCGAAAATATAAGTCAAAAGTCAATACAACTATTATTCATTCATCTCTAGTAACTACTTTATCCTGGCCAGGGTCACAGTGGATCCAGAGCCTATTCCAGGAACACTGGGCACAAGGCAGGGACACCAGTCCATCACAGGGCATCACACACACATGCTAATTCACATTAGGGGCAGTTTAGGGGCAGTTTAGAGTAGTTAATCCACCTACAAGCATGTTTTTGGACAGTGGGAGGAAACCAAAGTACTCTGAGAAAATCCATGCAAATAGAGGGAGAACATTGGAAACTCCACACAGACAGTAACCAGACCTCAGGATTGAACCCTGGACCCTGGAGCAGTGAGGCAGCAACGCTACCCGCTGCACCATACAACTATTATCTTTTACAAATTGATTTACAAAGTGATTTTTCTAAAGATCTCTTCTGAGTTGTACTAAATCCCAGCTTTAAAAATACTTCTGTGATATTTACCTTTGACAGTTACCTCAGCAATGCTTCTTCCTCCATCTGGCATTTCACATAGATAGATCCCATCATCATCAACTCCCATGTTGTGGATTGTGAGTCGGCGCTTTGTTCCCCACTCCTCCATCCCATATTTGGCCCCTGGCTGTAGCCTCCTGTCTTCCAAATACCATGTGATGGGCACAGAGTCCTCTGGCACTTCACACTCAAGAATGGCCAGGTCCCGCTCCCAGACTTCAAGGTCATTGAGTGGTTGCTTAAATCTTATAGGTGGCTCTGGTGTTGTAAGGAAGAGATATTTTAAGAAAATCTTTTCTTTTGTCCATATTTAAAAAAGTAATTTGGTCTTTTGTAACAATTCAGCATGTGGAGCATGATACCCAAACATTTATTTGAAATGCATATCCTTTTAATTGATTGTAATGAAATTAACACATCGTGAGTAAAATCATATATGGTAAGTCGATGAATAGACAAGCAGCAGCATTTAATTGTGCAATGGAAAGACCATTACCACATTATTGGATTAGATAGGAAATAAACTGTAACTGATACCATCAGACAGCATTAGACGGTTGTAAATGAAAGAATCTCAACCACATATAGCAGCCCCTATGTATTTTGCTGACTGTGTAGTCACAGTAGTCCCATCCCCTACAGTAGTGTAGGTTGGTCCAGGATGTCTGGGATTATCTAAATAACGTATCACTATTCATTATCACTAATTAATTAATTTATTCTTGATCATGCTTATTGTAATACTTCAAGCCCTTTTTTGTGCTTGGCTAATAAACATGTTTAAGGTCTTGCTAGGTTGTGATGCTGTATTGCCGTCCTAGCATTTTGCTTTTACTATTTGGTTTACCATGTGAGAAATGTAATCCCACCTCAAAAGATTGCTGTCATGTGCATATCCCCCTGCCTTTCAGAGCCTACGTAACTTTGCAGACTTGGGGCTGGATGGAATCTTATTTATCTTAATGAGTATGGCCTGGTCATGTCTGAGAACATCCCAAGGTGCATTTCATATGGCTAAATATAATTAAGGCTTTGTAGATTATAGAGTTAAGTTCCTGACATGTCAAACTACTGATTCAGACATACAATAGGCTACATGGTCAAATGTCAACTGTCACATCTCTATGTTTTTTTTGTGTGCAAAATGTTCCATAAAGAGATCGTACCTTTAACAAAAAGATGTACTGCACTCAGGGTTTGTCCTGCAGTGTTGGATGCAGCACAGACATATACTCCATTATCCTGCTGTTTGCAGTAGAGTACTTTAAGCGTGAAGTATCCCTCTCGGTCTTCATATAGAAGATACCGCCTTCTAGACAAAATGATCCTTCCATCTTTTCTCCAAATAATTTCTGGCTTGGGTTTTCCCGTCACATAGCAACGAAACTTTGCATGTTTTCCTTCTGTCACAGCAAACATTTTTACTTTGGCTGAATTCGGCAGAGGGTCATCTTTTAGCCGTGTTGCAACTTGCCTACTGCTTCTCTGCTTTCCCTGATGTGCCTTCCAATGGCCATTAGTGTAACCATTGCGGTTTCCCTCATCTTCATGTCCTGGGCCAGCATCCACCAACAGCACGGCTCCAGCCAGACTTTCGCCAAACTCATTCCTGGCCTTGCACGTGTACACTCCTCCATCAGGCGCCCGGGTTTTGAAAATCTTAAGCTGAAACCATCCTCCATCCTGATACCCGACACTGAAATGTGTGCTCTCAAAGATCTCATTTAACTTCTTGCCATCCTTCTCCCACACCACCTCCGGCCTAGGTTTCCCCCATAGCTTACAGGAGAAGACGGCATCTTCTCCTCGGCCCACTCGCGTAGACAGGGGTTTGATGAGGAAGCGGGGCTTGTTCTCTTCCCTCAGCTCAATCTCTTGAGCTTCGCCCTCTACTTTCAACGTCGCTGCAGCATATGTCTCCCCTATGCAGTTTTTAGCTTTGCATATGTACTGGCCAATGTCTTCTGTTGTCACTGCAGCGATGATGAGATTGTAAACATTGCCATCCTCAAACACCCGATATCTGCCCCCTGGATGGATTTTTTCATTGTTTCTCTCCCATATGACTGCTGGTCTGGGATCCCCACCAATCTGGCATTTCAAGACAGCATCTGTGCCACTCTGCACCACCACAGGACGAGGGTAGGCCAGGAACCGGGGTGCTCCGCCAAACACATCCATCTTTGTTCCCTTGCCAGCCTCACCTCAGCCTGTGAGTCTTTCTCTCTCACTTGAGATTCTCCTGTCCGTTCTTGTAGCAGCTAGCCATTTGAATCAAAACAGAGAAAAGCTCTTACACTGACGAGACAACTGTTTGTATAAAAAACAATAGTTTTTCCACAAGAAGGTCTTAATTTTTGGGCCATTTGAATTAATATAGTAAATATATAGTATTTATTAATATAGTAAATAAAGTATAGGTAATATATAAACATTGAAATTAGGCAAAATATTTTGTCATTTATTTGCATTTGTGTCATCTGTATTAAAGTGTCATATAATGTGAACATTTATCTGAAATAAATATTAAAGAATAAACTAAATCTCACATTTTGCCAGAATATAATGTACCAAAGACTTATTTAAAACATGATTTACACATTTAAATTCAACCCAGTTTTGAGCATTTTCTAAATGAGTTTGACCAAGAATTGATCACTGATATAGTTAATCTCCAAAAAGCTGACCCGAGCATATCAGCGGCAGCACAGTGCTGACTAACCAAGCCTCTGGAGACATGCTCTCCAAATTATGTGATTGGTGTAGATTTTAAACAATGCCCAAAACCTTAGAGTCATCAGACATTTAGTAATTAGTGTGTATTGAGTTTGATAGCTTGAGTGCTTTTTATGGTCCCAAATATAAGCTTCATGAGAATTACTAGAAGCAGACAAAGAAGCAGAGATTTTATTTATGTTGAAAGCTATGAAACTTATTATAGGCGGAGGAGGTTTTGCGTTTCTGTTTTTCATTGTTCCATGTAAATCTAGCTTGTGACCCATACCGTTTATACAGTATATTGTTGCTTACTCTATCAAAAGTAAGAACATCTTCAATACATTTTCTGAAGTTTGTTCATTTTAAAATGGGATTTGTGTTAAGCATGTTTTTTTTGTTTCTCCCATATGAGTGGATCATGGTATGCGTACAGGTGGGATTTAATGGCGAAGGAACAGGATTTAATTTCGCCATGGTATTTACTCCCAGAATTTTCTAATACATTTGCCCTGTGTGTAAAGCCAAAGCCAACAGTCTGGAGGTGAACAGTGCTTACAACACATAGCTAGCACAGCTGGTGCTGTAATTCAATGGGAAAGTGCTTTATATAGTCAGCCCTAAATAAAGACCTGCAAGAGGGCATGTGTCAGGTATCACAAAGAACACCCTATACACACGCGTGCACATACAAACACAGGTCTCACACACAGCACACAAATGCAGTACACAGCCTAAGAGACCGTTGAAGTCAAAATATGCTCTGCCTTCATCACACCTCTCTTGGCAGACTCATTGAAGAATTCGGCCCCTAAATGTCATTGTCAAAATTAGTTTCATTTGTCATTTGTTTAAAAAAAGAAGAAGTAAAAGAAATGCATGCACACACTGTCCAAATGATGTATTTGCTCTAAAATATCCACAGAGCTCCTGAGCTTCTATAGTACATTACTTACTCAAGTCCTAGACTATTTTGTATCTCCTCATCTAATTTTTATTGGTGGTTTCTCAAGTTTGATCATGGTCCATATAATAAATAAAAAAAAGTACCTTAAATGTAATATCACTAATCAGATCACGTAGCCATGCTATAGCTTATACTGTTTTGTAAAAACATTTCAAAGCTTGCAACCAAGAGACCCCAGCCCATAAATCTTGTCAGATTTGTTAAAATGTTACTGTCCTGCTCCTTTAAAAATTCACCTATTATTGTGTGTTTACACAATGTGGTCAAAAGCATGTTAATCTGTTGCGCAATAAGAATACTTAAAAGGGTCATGTCAATATATCGCAGTAATTCTTATCCAGTTATCACTAAAATAAATACTTAAAACTTAGAAAAAACTATTAAATCATCAGACGTCAATCATCAGACACGTAATGTTTAGATACAAACAAGAGGTTAATGATGGAGATTAACCTCATGTTTGTGTTTCTGATTTAATTAGACTGACCTCTGACCTCAGTGAAGCTGTACCTCCCAAGCCTTCCATGACCTACCTCGCCTCAGTCCTCAGGTTTGATTGTGGAAATGCATTCTGAGTCAAGCCTCTGATCTCACCAGTGAAATTGCAGGCTTGCTACTTTGAATGCTCACTTCCTGCTGTGTTTTCCTGGGTAAATCCTTTTCCACTTTGAAAAGAAGGGGCTTCAGAGCTACTCTTCAACAGTTACCTGTCGATGTCACCTGTCCATTTTGCCAGGCTTTCGCCTGCCCCACACAGGTATACTAACAGGTTTTCTCAACACTGTTCAACAACCTCCTTCTGTACACTACAGCGGTCCCACAACCTCTGTGGTGTTCAGCTCTGAGACACCCCAAGTGTCATTGTTCATGGAAGACTGTTAAATGCTTTTGCAGCTGCTGCTGTCCCCTAAAAATACTGGCAGCCCTGATGACAGCAGTGAAGATAAGTTAGGCTCTCTCCATTCACTTGCTCGCTGTGGCTAAAGATAGGTTGGATGGCTTGTCCAAAGCAGATTTCTTGGCTTACTTGAGACCTTGCAATAAAACCTAAGGAGAAGGACAGCGCCCTTATGGCCTCTTGATTACTTTCATTGGGCCATTTTTATATCATTAGAGATGATGTACTGAACCTATTTTTTAAACAAAATGCAGTAGTGCCTCTGTTGGACATGATTAAAATGACCGTTTCTATTGCACCCCCTTTCTTTTTTAAGAAAATGGCCAAAATAAAACTGGTCAAATTTGTAGGGGACCTCCATGCACGTGCAACGTGGCCTATGAATGTGTGAGACTGAGTGAACGGGGCATTGACCCTCAGCTGTTTAGAGGTTTGCTTCTCTCAGCCTCACACTCGCTCCTCCGATTTCAGCCATTGGAAGTAACCCGATCTTGCCCTGAGCTCTAAAACTCTAGTCCTGTCGATGCCGCAGTTTGCACTAGCCACTTTGTACAAACATACAGGGATTAGCAGTCCTTTTTTTTAAACTTCAACATTCCCCCAGCTGCTAAAGAAGACATTAGCAAGTGCATCCCTTTTTTAAAATGTTGCAGACCTTTTCAAATTAGAAGCATACACAAGCACCATTACATTATCAGCAGTGAGCCTCTGTTAGCGTCATGTGGCTGTGAAGGCGATCATTCCTCATGTATATGATTAGAGCAGAAAACTATTCAATTAAATGGAATTTATCAGGTTTCTGCTTGTGTTTCTTAAATCTTACTTACATTTGTTTTATATTGCTTATACATTTTCATGGAATTTTCAGTACCATAGTTTCAAGATATTATTTGTTCTCCAACGTGTAAGGCTATCTTGACAATAACAACACCATGTTACACAGCATACAGTAATTGTCAGGTGCTTAATTTGGCAAAGCCATGCACACTCTCTTCATATCGACAGTGTAATACTTTTAGCTCTCTAGGAATACAACTGTTTGGCATGGCCATGAAAGTTTCCATAAAGGTGCTCTATGATCATGTAAGCAGTGTGATATAATTGCAAAAAGCAACAGACACTTGTTTGCTCACATAAGCCTTGAAAGTAAGTTGGATTTTAAATATTAATTTAGCATCATGGAATTTCCCTTAAAATTTTTTGTCTGGGAATAAAAAGTCAAGTGTAAGGCATCAATTTACTGGTGTTGTAACATTTAGAGGCTGCAACCCTCACATTAAGAGACAAATGAAAACCTTTCATTTGTGTTTGTTTCCTCACAGGCGGCAAGAATTTGAACATGAAAAAGCCCTTATTCCCAGTCCTGTTAAACCAAATATGCTTAAAACTATATTGTCCTGTGATGTTTTGTGGTTAAGGTAAGTAGTTTTGTATTTTAAATGTGCAAGAAGTCTTTCATTCTGTAAATGCTGTGAATATATTAAGTTATTGCAAACTTAACAGACTAATAAACCACTACCACTCTCTTCCTCCCTCTGCTGGCAGGGGAAAAAAACCCAAACAAACCTAAAGTCACCAAATTCTTAGCATCCCATCAGGGTTACACAGGGTACTGGCATTACAGTGTTATGTTTTAGGTTATTCATTTTTATTTCATTTTTATTTATTATTCTTTATGCTGAAAATTCCAGTGTCTCTTTCCTAGTTGGAGCCTGCATTACAACATGTAAAGTAGGCATTCACATCCATTCAGCAAAGTGTCGAGTCCTGTCATTTCTAAGTCGTTTTACCTCACTGATTTCATATTATTGTGCTATAGCAACTATAATTCTTTGTTAAATTAAGTAGGGATAAAAGGAGCTTAAAGAGGTCAATTGCATTTCTAAAGGTTAAGTGTTAGGAGACATACCAGAGTTGGTAAAATTATTTAAATTGAGCACTTCTGTAGTTGTTATATTGTTTCTTCCTGGCTATCAAAGTTAAACCTGTTTTAAATGTTGCATATTTAATTTTCAATCCTGATTTTCTTTTAAAAAGTCCACATACAAGTATCACTCTTTAGTGAGTGAGAATGGCTACTGTAAGATGAGAAAGTGTCATCACTGTAGGCTGTATGTGCAGCCCTTTGTCTGACCGGCCCAGACACGTCCCAAATATCCAGGCTTGGCTGCATTCCTGCTGCCACCCATTCTAACTGTCCTTCAGGTCATTTGTTTACAACAAACAGCCTCCTCCCTGTTAATAGCAGCAGCAGTAGCCTTTCCTCCTGTGCTCAGATAAAGCTGACTGACCCTTTCATATCCATACTGCAGAGAGATGGAGATGTGGATCTACAGATGGCTGAGAGGTTAAAATACGCAGAACATCTCTACTTAACATATTTTATCAAGTGGTTTGCCCCTGAGCTCCCCTGACAGGGAATAGCAGTCAAGCATGACTGCTGAGCAAGTGCATTTTCAAAACGCTCCACGGGTCTGGAAGCTTCCCAGAGAAATCAAGAGTTATGACCACTATGACTTCATTCAGGGTTCATTTATATATTCATCCTCATTAACCACTTTATCCTGGTCAGGGTCATAACACACATACACGCACACTCATGCCCACTGATGGGCAATTTAGCCATTCCACCTACTGGCATGTTTCTGGGAGGTGCAAGGAAACTGAAGTAGCCAGAGATAACCCACACGAACATAGGTAGGACATGCATAACTGTGTATAAACAGTAACCCAAACGCATTATCGAACCCTGGACCCTAGAGCTGTGAGGCTGTTGAAAAAAGCTAATTCTTTATAATGTATAAACTTCATCAAAGAAAATTAATCTTCAGAAGGGCCCCAATTAGGGATGGGCAATATGACCAAAATATCATATCATGATATTTTTCACACTATTGAAGGTATTACATTTTTCAAAGCAACTTAAATGAGAAATGGGCCCAACGTCCATGTCTGGGGGATGACATTGGGCACAGCTCCTCCCCGCTCGCTGTCCACATGACAACGGGCTTTACTGGAATGTCCTCCTTTTTCGGGATCAACTCCATCCATGCGGGCTTTGCCGTAGCGAGCTTTCCTCTCCGGCTTTTGCAGCGTTGTGGCACAGACTTCGTCTGCCTCAACGAACTCCGCTGCCAACCGTGCTGGATCTCCCTCTTTAAGAAGCGCATAAAGCTCTGCTGTCGGCAGATATTCCTCCTCTTCGGCTGACTCCTCCACAGAATGACGGCTCGCTGTATCCATTTTTGGTATTTGATTCTGTCACACTTTGATGGGAGTTGGACACAAGCGCGAGCCATTTCACAAACATTTATTCCAAACACTCTTAAACTAGACATGAAATACACAACGCTGCAGACATGCAATCAAATACAACACGGGACGGGAACAAGCGGGTACTTATAGACAGACTAATGAAACAAACAGGAAACAGGTGGATGCACCTAACATAATTAGACAGACAACACAACAAAGTCCGGCGATCGCACATGGTGCCCGTCGCCGTGGCAAACATTACACATGGTCAAACGCATCACCGCGATGTGGCGTGCCTGTCACAGAATTTAACTCCTAATACATTTGGTGGTAAACAGAACTTACATGATGGGCTTAGGACAGTTTCATTGACTAAAATGATTTAATAAATTCCCAAGACCTAAAACACAGGCAGTTGCCTGAAGTGATAAATATTTTACTGCTCTACTTCTAGAAACATGAAGGGGCATGAATGATGAGTGTATCATGTTTCTAGGTGATCATCCTGAGGAGCTGTCAGTACAACCAAAAAGTTCTACTGTACATTAAATAATGCATGCAGATTGTAGGCTGCTTTGAATAATTTTTCATCTAGGTTCACACACAAAATATGAACTTATTACAGATGCTATAGATTTCAGGACAATATATAAAGTGGATGACATTGACATTGATAAAGCAGGAAACAATAATAAAAAAAAGCAGAAAATGATACTTGAAGGAAAGATAAATTTAGTTATTAAAGGTTCTTAGCTTATTACCTAAAGGGGTTCTATTTGGAATCCTTTCTGAAAACACTAAGTTGTTGGGTTATATATAGAACCTCTAAGGGTTGCCCCAGAAGGACAAACCAAAGAACCCTTTAGGGTCCACTGTTAAAGCAGTACTTGCTGCAGACCATTACTTTATTGGACTGCTTATTTGGCTTAGGGCTTTCTGCTATTCTTTTTTTCTATTCTATTCAGTGATTTATTAGCATGTGCACTCCTTTAGCTGTGAGTTTGTGACAGGTAAAGGAACAAATTCATCCATCCATGTCAGGCCCTGGAGAGAACACATCTGATGACAAGTCTTCCACCATGATGGGCAAAATTAACTCCAATAATCTGACATGAACCTGGCATAACCCCCAGTTTCCATAGACACAAAGCCATATATTTTGCACATTTGTTTGTTTTTCGCCTCTTAGTCTACACATGGTTCAAAACTGAGCCAAGTGTAAGCAGCAGGGCAAGTCTATTCCTATTCACCTTTATTGATCTACAGCGGCATCTGTCAACTGATCTCACCACTTCTATAAATCACAAAAAAAAAATATATATATATATATATATATATATAAGTTAACTGTGTTGAAATAAAATAGGCAAGCAATTTGTGTTTGTATAAAACACATGTATGGTCCTGGCAGTTGTTCACAAATTAAAACACAGTAAAGTTGAACATGGTACTTAGGTACCTGGAGGCTTTTAACACCATAACACCTCATGGGTTTTGAATAGACGTTTCTCAGAGGATGTTGCAGGTTAGTCACACATTCACATAAAAAGTCTTCTTCAGACCAAATGGCGTGTTTCATTTCCAATAATCTTACATCATAGGCTCTGCACACTAATCTTGATAATTAATATTTTGAACCTTAATTGAGAAGGAAGACAAATCTACTGGACCTGGGCACCTCTGGCTTTGATGGTTTAGGCTCACATGAAAATCTGTAGTTTGTGGGATTGGTAGATGGACACAGATGTGTTCACAGCAGTTATTTTGGTGACCACAGTGTGGTAATAAAGAGTCTGTCAACCTTCCTCGTTCTTTTCAGACAGTTTTTTTTCTTTTTTATATTTCTTTTTGATCCATATCCTATGTGATTGTCACTTTAAATGTTATTTATATATATATATTTATTTATTTATTTGCCATATTTTGAGGTTCACATATCACTTCATCTCAGACATTGTTTTTTCTTTGAAAGTAAATAATGTTGGGTTTTAATCAGCCGGTACTAATGCACTGATGATTGATTTTTCAACTGTGATGAAGGTTGTGTAATTTGGATTCTCTAAACCACTGCTATGAGGCATATGATGATGATTTGACAGCCCCACCACACATAGTGAACAGTGGTATTATTGAAAAAAAGAAAGCCCTTTGTTTGGGATGGTTTGGCTGTCAAAGGAAAAGCATTAGATTTGGGGATTTGGGGTAAAAACAAATATTGTTCAAGTTCCACTAGATTTCAATGGTTAAAAGTTTCACTGGATTTCAGTGGGTTAATTTTGTTTCATGCAAAAATAAAATTATTTTACTTTAACATAGTTTGACTGTGTCTAATGTCTAAGATGTATTCCAACCAGTTCTTCTCTACCAAGATATTATCTGTCACAAGTGCTGCTCTTGTGCTTAAACAATTTGATAGAATATGTGAAATTATGTGTCTTTTAGGGAGCACAAGATGAGAGCCAGAGGAGCTTAAATGTGTAATGTGGACACCACTAGTTGCCTCCCTCCAGGCTAAATAGATGCAGAAGGAGGTGGTAGCGGGAGGTCTTCTATTCATAAGCACTGCGTGTGTGAACAGGACAGGTAGACTGGTGCACCTGGAAGTTGACCATGCAGATAATGCTCAAAGACACTGGTTTATAGTGGGAAAGTCCCTGCTGAAATCTTCTCATGACCTCCTGTAATGCATGATGTGGTTTAATTGCATCTCTGATGGTTGTTTAAATGCCAAACATTGTTGTGGTAGTGCTGAGGGCTTTTCTTGTTGGCCCTTTGCCATAGGAGCAAAATATTATATAAAGGCATAATGTGCCACTGAGTTTTGATACTGCTCGTTGGTGGTAGTTGGCTTATCATGTTAATTAATTATCCTTTAAAACTTGCATTGTGGCCACATGAGTTTCAGTAAAAGCAAGTTGATTGGTCATGATAATAGAGCGCTTAACATTTGAGTTGATTTTGTCTTGACTTGTCCTGAGCAAACATCCAAAGCAGGTCAGTTCTTTGTCCAGTGAAGCTTTACAAAATTGTGCTGCAAATGTCCAAAAAAAAAAGCCAACAAAAGTGGTCAGTACATTGCAATCAGCACCTACAGTATAAGCACATACAAAGTAATACATCTTAGTCTACTCATTTGTGTTAGGCTGTTTCTTGTGGCCTTCTGGATGCCTTGGCAGAAAACACATAGAAACGGCCTGAGAATGGGCACTTATTTATGAAGTGAAAACTGTACATTCCTCAGAAACACCTTCCAGATTTATGTAACCACCACTCAGGCATGAGGCCTGATGATCTGTTCAGATACCAAAATTCTTACATGCATGGTCACAGTTAACTTTGCCTCATACAGGTTACTAAAAGAACAGAAATCTTGGTGTTCCTGATTCCTCACCACATCAACCTTATACTACGTCTACGAAGGTTTTTTTTAATGTCTGAATCCTGTATCATGCAGGTGATAAAATCAATGTAATAGCATAGCTAGTGTCAATAATTATATCTGATGTGGCATATTAAAACTAAGTATGTTGCACTCATACAAATGCACTCATCAAAGAGATTAAAGTATTTCGACAGTCTTGGTCTATTGTCATGCACCATGTCATAAAGCAGGCTTCGTGACTGTACAACTCTACCAAATTCCTTTTGAATGCCATGTTACCCACAGTACTGCCACTTTTTCAGCATGCTCCTATTTTAGCTATGGATATGGAGTCACCATATCCACATTGTGATGTGTCATGGGCTGAAAAATTAGCATTTAAATGTTTCTGCTTACGAAATGTACACTCTACAGCAAAATGAGATCAGAAATAGCCTGTTTTATTAAATGAACTGTTATTAGCTTCCTGAATAAAACAGAATAATAATGTTTTACAACTGATAGAGAAGACTGTGCTTGACATTACATTTCCTGAGGATAATTTCACACAAAGTTGACAGATCAGTCATCGGCCATCATGAAAGGTTGAATTATCAGATGAAAACAGAGATCATATCTTCTTTTTCTGATTCTGTCTACCATAGTGGGCTCAAATTTGTTGCAGTAGCTGGCTTCCATCATAACTGTAAGGTATATATCAGAGTGGAATGACTAACACTCAGAAGAAAGCAGCATAATTTGCTATTCATTTATAAAGCCGATTTGCAGAAATGGTCCCTGTCCTTGACTTTTCACCTGATTAATCAAAAGGGTTGAATCAGGTTCATACAGTTTCATGTACCCGATAACCGATTTGGAATTTTTGTCAAAAAATACTAAGCTTTTTATAAGTGCCTTTAGAAAAAAATTACTAAGCTTCTCTAAAAGTGTGCTTTCATTAAATGTCAGATACATTCAGCCTGGCTGTTCAAACTTGTTACATTTTTTTTCCCCATTCATGGTGGTGTGGAGAATCTGTTAGCTAAAGAGAAAATATTTTAGGGATTGAAGTGTTTGGACCATAAACACTGCTTTCCATTTCTATGCACTGTGCAACTACATTTTCTCATGGAATTCAAATCCAGTCCGATTTGGATAAAACTTCTAGTTCTCTCCTGTCATGTGTTATTGTGCACTTGTACATTAATCCCTGAGTTGCAGTGAAATGATAATGCAATAAAAAAAATACCTAGGTTGGTCAGGTAAGGTCAGGAATTCCATCAGGTAAGGTGATGTGATTGCCAGAAATGCACCAAAGGGGCTTAACACACAAAAAAGAGGTCTTTCAAAAGAGGTCAAGAAGGATTTATTAAACATCATCAATTAACTCAGAAAACACTAAGTAAGCACAGAGCCTGGAAATGTACCTGTTCTAAATGAAGACCGCAGTGTTGACGGTGTAAGCCTCAGGTATTTCAAAACTTACAAAACATTTACCCTGTGTCTGTCAAATTTGTGTCTAGATAAAAGAGTTCTTTAAGTGATCTGTTCTAGGCTTCTTTTAAAAGATGGGTTTACTCAAATGTTTAAGGCAAATTGATTGCTTTAGGTAATTTTACTTACTCTACCTTCATTCAATCAAAAATGGAAAACACTTGTTTTCTGTTATTTTTTTAATTTAAGTTGAGGAATGTCAGCTGGATGCTAAATTTGAGAGACGTGTAAAATAAGTGCTAGCCTTACTCTAATAAAATGTTATGTTTGAAATTTTACAATAAGTTACCAGTAAGCATAATGACTGTGAAGTTATTGCTAATAGTGGCTTGCTCACTTTAACAGATTACACCGTTTTCTGCCAGTATTTCAATTGCAATCATGCCTCCAGGACACCTATGCCCTCAACCAGCAGAGCAATTTTGACAGCAAACGCATGCTCATATACATTGTTTGCTTTGCTTGCCAGAATGTTTTAATCTCCATAATCAGCTTGCAATGGTGGAATGTATTTGGCAAAAGCCAGCTGTAACCTCTCACTGCCTCCTAAACGTACCCTCTGCTTTGACAAAGGAATGTACTCGGGAGTTGGCCTGGCTTGGGATGCAGACGTGTTCCAACAGCAGCCAGAGGATACTGCTCACATTTTTAAATGCTAAGGTTCCAGCAGTAACACCTGAGCTTTGTAATAACCTTAGAGTATTCTGTGTTTGCAGACTATTTTACAGTCTTAGGTGCTTGGAGTGCACAGGAACAACTGCAGTGGCACAAAGTGCACTTTAAAGTGTGCAAGTAGAAAGTGAAAAATGGCAGCAAGCCACAGCAATCAGTGTCCTGGCATCCCCTTACATGAATTGAAGGTAGACGCAGAGTGGAATGCTTGCAGTGAGTGAAATTTCACTTTTCGATCCATTTATTCGAACTCTTTATGATATGAACTGGATTTTTTATTTTTATAAGTCCCATAATAAGTATGACCCAGTGTGTGTGTGTGTGTGTGTGTGTGTGTGTGTGTGTGTGTGTGGGTGTGTGTGTGTGTGGGATGGCTAACATGGAGAACAAATCGTGTGCTCTATCTGGCCCAATTCAAACTGTGATTGGGAAACACATAACTCATACGTTTTGTCTGGTATGTGAAAATAAAATGTTCTCCCTTTCTTTAACATAAGGGACACTGGGAATATTTCATGGCAATAGGTTCATCCAGGATCCAGAGTGACTTGAGAGCTTTTTTATTTTTTTTGCACTAATCTTTAGACACAACTCCACCTAATACATGCCATCAGCATGGTAGATCAACAGACCTGTCTACTCCAATCTCAGAAGTAAACTTGTCTGAGAGCTGCAAAAATGTGATAGAAAAAATCAATAGAGTTGTTCAAGTTCAAGTTCAAGTTCAAGTAGTTTTTTATTGTCATTTCTCCATATACCTCGTATACATTGAAATGAAATGTCGTTT
>JAOUQW010000046.1:18009043-18033627 GCA_028565825.1 Olivaichthys viedmensis | reverse complement strand
TCATTTAAATATACTCATATTTTTGAGTACATTTAAAAGAAAGACATTTTGAATTAGAAGTAGTGGAATTATATATGAGCTTTATTTTTTACAAAGCTTGCAAACGTATGTTTTGTTTTTTTTTTGTGTCCATTTCTCTCCAACATCTTTTTAATGTGTGATACAGGCCAGTGTGAATCCATGAATCTAATTTGTGGTGTTTGTCCTGTCTGGTTCTGTCAGCCGAGGCAGTAAAAATAAGCAGTAATGCTGTCACATCTGGTTCTGTGTCATTATGGAGAAAGCGCGCTGTTTGCTCATCTCCGTTTGGTGTGGACACTTCCACTTTTACAAAGCTTCAGACATTCTGACAGCGGAAACGGGACATTCAGATATATTATTATTTGCGTACGGACGAGTTAATTACAAGCAGACTGCAAGTCCATCTGATGGGTAAATACAGAATGCTGAGAAAAAAAATGTGCAGCCCTTTTAATTTATTTTATTGCTTCATTCACTTGTACCAATGTAGTGCACTTAGTGGCAGTGTCATCTTGCTATTATTTCCTAACTATAGCCCAAGACAGGTTAAGTAAGTTTAGCCCAATGGAAGTAAAACAACATGCATGGAACAGAAAGTGTTTCATCCTGATGTGAGGTTAAACGAGGACATAGGGTTCGTAATTTATTTTCTCAATTTGCTAATTACTTGGAGACATTGTAAACACACACTACCTCGTGAGTTTACTAGTCTAAATCAAAGGCCTCTCAATTCTAACCTTCCAACAAGAAACGTTTCAAACTCTATTCTTATTCTGTAAAAAAAAAATAGGTCTCTAATTTTCTTAGGCTGTTTATTGCTTAGTCTGCATTTGTCAGAGCCATCATTCATAGCTCTCATGTAATTATCAGTTATAACCCAGTTTGGAACACTTTGCAGGGCGCTGCTGTATGCAAAAGCACAGCATCATTACAGAAATTAAAGAGCGCATTGCGGCTTAGTGTAATTACTGCAGGTTTTTCGTTTGCTGAGAGATATATTGAGACTTATGCCAAGGTTATGTTACATGATTTTTCCCACCTCTCCTGTTGGCTCTATATTATAGCCATTCTTAAAAATAGTGCTCTTTGGGTCAAGCCTATTCTAGCATCTAGAGCTGTCCGCAATCTTCTTGGTTAATCAAAAGGCCTGATTTTCAACTAATAGCCAATTGATCTCCCCATGCAACTGTATAAAGTTTAAAGCCTTGTTGAACAAATTCATTATAAAATTGCAAATGTTCAAAATCAATGTAAAAAAAAATAAAAAATCATTGGCATGTGGCATACTAAAGGCAAACTAAACATGGCCGGCAACAATGTTCATCATATTCGAAGTTGCACTGTGGCAAGTAAAAGAGTTTACATTCCACACTCCTGGAATCTTCTTTACAAAATTAAAAAGTACTCAAAGTACTTTTTTTTCTATATTGCATGTGACTTGCTCTTTAGTATCCAGTGTGTCACACTACTGATGCTTGTAAACAATATATTCAGTATGTTCAGTAAAATAAGTCATTGCAAAGACTTATACAGAGACTCACAAGTTACAGTATATGGTCCATTTGCAGACATATTTACAATTTTGACTATAATTCAAATTGATCAATGAACAAATAAAAATAAACATTAATAAATAAATGCTACTAAGAGGTCAACTAAGAGAAGACGGGTCTATTAGCGTATTCATTTAAACATTAAGTGCAAATATAAATAATCTCTTATCATTAGGTACATGAAGGAACAAGTTTCCTGATGGACGGAAGAGCGTAAGGGAGTGAGCATACCAACCCCTGATGAAGGCCTTGCTCACACATCCTTCTGGCAGCCCATCTCTCATAAATCTTCTGCAAAGCAGGCTTAAGTCCTGATGTCTTCTGACCCGTTCATTATTATTTTAACAACTCTGATAACATGAAAACTTGTTCAGATTCAACAGACATGCCAGAGTCTTTTGTTATACGAAAGTCTGCCAGGGGCTTTTCTGGCTCGGAGTGCCGCCTTGGCACTTAAAGCTCTGGAAAGAGGCATGCAGGAAGACATGGAGGAAAAGAGGGTGGGGGGTTCCCTGCAGGAGACACACATGCACAGGAAACGCGTAGTCTGGAGCTGAGGAAGCTGCCACACATATTTACTGGTCAAGTTGGACCATAGCGACCCCTCTGTAAACACACCGGAGAACGGCGTGTCCCAGCAAGAGTGAGCTGTGGGAAAGGTCACTGAGTATAGGGCCTGCGAGGGAGTTAGTACATAGAGCATTGAGATTCCCACCCATGGGCCCACCCGAGCCATGAAGTGCTGTGCTGTATTTTCTCGCAAAGAATCAAGGCCATTGTGGGTTGAGGTTATGAATAGTGGTGACTAATGGCATGTTATGGTTCATAAATGTCTCTCTTCCTGAAGCAGAAGGGATAATACACGAATAATTATTTTCTAAGCCATTGGTCAATGCAAAACCGCTTGTATCTAGAATGCTTTCTTTGTTTTTTGTTTTTTTGTATGTTTGGTCATAAGCACTAATATTTTAATGTTGTATCATGTAGCATTTACAATCATTGCACAATAATAATAGTAATAATCATCATCATGATCATATCTGTATTGGCAAGTTGTTATCAGCTCTTGGTGCATTTTGCCAGGATATTTTAGTTAAGTCAGGAATTTTCATATCTGTTATCCCTATTTTACACCGAATTTTATCATAACTGCAATACAGGTTAAACTTATATTTCACTATTTTCTGCAAATTGTTAAAAAAGTCTGCAATGTCCTTTCGAAATCTAATAACCAGATAATGTTCTTTCTTGAGTCCCAACAGTGTTTTCAATGGTTTTTGGCTTGAGGGTGAAGTGCTGTTCAGCATTTGTTCATGTCATTCCCACATTATTTCCAATGGACAGCTCCACTTATTTTGACTATGTTTCCTGGCTAAATGCTTGTGAAGAGGAGGGGCCAAGGATTGCAGCCTCTCTTCAAGAGCCATGATATGTCAAGAATCCTGTGCGTAGGTTTTCCCAAATAATCACATTGCTCATTGTTTCCTCCTCTGGCTCAGTTTTGAACAGAACAATGTGACTACAGGCGTCAATGGGTTCCAGCTTCTCCCCTTCTCCATTTTTTAAATTCAGACAATTTATGTTAAATATGCTAGGAGTGCGGTTATGCTCATGAGGACTGCTTCTAAACCAGATTATGTCCGGCTTTAGGATTGTCAGTTAATTAGGTTAGCTAATCATATTTAGCCACTTTGTGTGCTTAAAAATTATGCTATATATATATATGGTAGAAGTTATTGATTACTCAAAAAGCCTCATTTTATTAGGTAATGCTTACTTGAGAGGTATGAAGCCTCTTTGCACCTCATTTAGTTAACTTTATGGTTTTGTTGGCAAGTTGAAACAATTGAAATATTATTTTACCAACTCTATTATGATATTACTGTACTTAATTAAACTCTAATGCATGCCAGAAGTGCTTTTTTGAGCACTCTTCTGTGCTCAAACTGTTTGAGTGCTCTTCCCCAATGACCGTGGGTTCTGCTGGGCTAGTCTGACATGTGAGGTGGTCTCTGTTGTCAGACAGATGATATAGGGGTGAAAGCCATGGGCAACCATGCATGCACACTTCTCTATCAGCAAAGGAAAAGCGATCAGCCTTTGCATGAGCAAAACATTTTCTCTACAGGAATATGGAACAGCTAGATATTTCTCTTGTAATAATGCTCTAGCTCACAACTCCTATTAATCCATGCTGTCACCAGATCTTATGGGCCTGTCTGTACCAGTCTGAACAAGAAAGTCCTGGATCACTGTTTAACTACTCCCTGCATGGAATGGAGAGTTGGGGGTGGAAAAGTAATTGTAATGTAGAGCCAAAGAGCACAATTTATGTTGACCAGAGAGAAAAAGATATTCTGAGATAACCAAGAGATATCCTGCACTGCTGGAGGTGAGAAAATAAGGGAGAAATTCTCACCTCTATCCTGATACATGTGATTGACAGGCCTAGTTAGTTTGTGTACTTTTTAATTGATTTAAGCTTTTCTTAGCCATTCAAAAAGGACCTGTCTTGTTTCTATATGAAAAGAGAAAATTGGACTTTTGCTCTATAGAACAATTTATTTCAAAGGAAATTGGAATAGGAGAAGCTAAGGGAGATTTGGTGTGCTCAGAAAAATAAAACAAATTATTTCAGAACTTTCAAAACATATTTTGCAGCATGGACTAATTAAAATATGTCCAGTCTTCATTCATGTTGGTCTAATAGTGCCATGGATAACTTGTTTTAGAAACCACTAATACGACCGTTTACAATAATTAACATTAGTCTTAAGAGTCAGAAAAGTTTTAAAGGCTGATTTTGTACAGTTCATTTAAAACCGCAAGGGGATAGATTGTGGAATGCCTGTGCCTCCATGAAGACTGTAAAAGTGAGTTGAAACAAAAAACCAAAAAACCAAAACAAATTCCATTAGGGATGCATTTGTCCCAGTCGCTCAGAGCACCAGCACCCACAAAAGGAAGCCTCACAGGCGTTTTTGGCAAGCTTATCTATCAGTAGAAACACTCTATCACTACAGAGACAAAAGAAGGGGGAGGAGTTGTGTGAGGAAAAGTCTCGAGCTCAGCCCAATAAGGAACCAGCCCCCCCCACACTGAATAGTTGACTCCTCCTCTGTACTTTTTCCCCCTGCTTTAAGGGGCTGAGTACGGTGACTCCAGGGTGACTGAGTGTGGATTACTGATTGTGGGCATGTGTGCCGCAAGACCCTGTGTGAGCTGCTGAAAAATTGGAAGTTGAGCACAATGTGTAGGCTCGGACTGTGGATTGGCGCGCTTGTGGGTCTCTGCATCGGGCACTCACATGGATGGTTTTGGTTTGATGGCGCACAACAGGACTACCACAAGGTGCCTCAGACACCAGCCTATGTGACTACTTTGGGCACAACCGTGCCAACATCAGCACCTATAAGAGAGCATCTGAGGAGAGAAGAAGGCACAGATGCTTCCAATATGGATGTCCATGCTGAGGGTGAGGAGATGGGGAGTGGAGGGGGATATAGAGCTAGTAAAGAGGGTTCAGCCTGGGATGAGCAGCCAGAGGAAAAGGTTGAACCCGGTTCTGGGTTAGGGTCTGATACTGGATCTGGGTCATGGTCAGGAATCGGGTCTCAATCTCTTTATAGGTCTGGGGTTGAGCCTGCATCTCGGCCTAGGCTTAAACCTGCCACTGGGTCCCCTTTGTGGGAAAACCAGGAAATCAATGATGTTCAAACCAATTTGTCTGTTGTTGTTGGGGAAAATGTCCATGTCCTTGGAAAGGATGCCAAGTTGGAGATGAGTCTTACCAAAGCGGATCACTCTCAGATGGATGAACACAACGTGGATATGGGGAATGTTACTGGTCTACCTGGTGACCTCATCAAGGGTCAGTTAAACAGAAGCATAAACACTTCTTTTGAAAGCATCAACAGCAGTTATAGAAACACATCAAATAGTGATAGCTCCGGTCGGCATGCTGATCATAATAAGACAATGCAGTATTCTCCTAAATACTCCGTTTCAGATGATTTACTAACCGTAGAAAGAGATCATTCTTTTTTTGCTAGGAAAGCACCCGCCGCCCGAATCTCCGCGCTGCGTGCTGGTTGATTCTGATTTGCCATTTTGCGGTGGTATGGGAGGCGATGGTTTCGCAGTACCCAACTTCCTCAACCAGAGCAGCGTGGAGGACGTGCAGGCACTTCTGGGTGAGTGGGCATTTCTCTTATTCTCAGGCTGCCACCATAGCGTAGAGTGGTTTTTCTGCCTGTTGGCAATGCCACGCTGCGGGCCGCCCAGCCTGCCCCCGCAGATGCCATGTCGCAGCTTCTGCGAGCTCCTGATCGACAGCTGCTGGACAATCTTGCAGGACAGACGCCTCCAGGTGGAATGCAGATCTCTTCCCGAGGAGAGCGATGATGGCTATCAGTGCTTGTCAGTTAGTACCCGGAAAGGTAAAGGCGGGTTAGAATGCCATCTCTCTTTTCGGCCTATTGAAGAGATGCATTCTGAACCAGCGGCCACCTGTTCGTGGGTTGTGTCATTCACATGTTTGTTTGCATGTCTGAGTGCTGTGTGGTCTTGAGGCATATGCAAGTGCATGGCTGTGTGGGTGGGGATGGGAAGGGGAGAGCAACAGGGGGCTCTGTGCTTTATTTCGCTTTGCACATTCATTTCAAGTTGCTCCACTATACTGCATGTTAGTGGAATGAGGATGCATGGAGCATGGGAGCCCTACTGAACCCTTGCATGTTCATGTTAATGTCTTTAACTTTACATCTGACTGTGTTAGTGGTGCAATTTTCTTCATAACCTAATCGAGAGAACTAGTTTAACTTCAGTATAAATGGGGATCCCTTGAGGGTTATTACTTTTACATTTGGTTCAGTCAACTTTAATAAAAGATGCATGTTTAAGGAGTGAGGTTTGTAGTCGTAGGAAGGTAACTTTTTTTTATGCCTGGTTACATTTTCCTCTTGTGGTTATGGAAGTTTTAAGTAGTTGAAATGTTGGCATGTCTATCCATCATTTGGCATGGAGTTTTAAAATAGAAGACTGTCCTATATTACCAACTTGTACATGTATAAATGCCTCTCTGAAAAAACTGTGACTGAAAGGCATGTGAAACAGTATTGTCAGTCTTTGTACTGGAACATTGTTTGCGCAATAACTGCATGAACATGCATGAACATAATGAACTTGTGTTTGCCTCTGTGGTCTCAATTTCCAGACAAGAGTTAATCTAGTGTAAGTCTTTAAAGAGAAAGTAAAAAATCCAAGACCTTAATCTATCCCGACAACTTTCCCTAAATGTTCACATGATCCTACCTTTGTATCTCCAGCTGATACTCTAAAGCTCTTGGGGGCTGGATGGCACTGGTCTGCAATTATGACTGTCATGTTGAAGGATGAGGAATCGGAAGCGTTCACAGCCATTTTCTCTTTTCTTCCTACAGTCATGGGTCTTTTGCCATGGTATTGAGAATAGAAAATTCAGGAAGCATTTGTAGCATGAACAAGCTGATAAAACATAGTTTTCATGTTCAGTTTGAGTTTATGGTTTAGTAGAGCTACAGCGTTTACTGTTGGGCAATTTATGTTGATGTTAAAAGTCTAAAATTGCCCTGTAGGCCTATGAACTGGTGAGCCAAATACTCTGCAACATCACATCCTTTCATATATGTGAGCAAATTAGATAGATAGCTCCTTGTTTTCAAAGAATACCATGATCCTTTAGAATGCGTGCCTGTCATATGTTTGAATGGACATCAAAGTTCAAGTCATGGTGGAACATGGACATGAAATGCCTTATTCAGAGACCTGTTCAGAGAGTACAAATGTCACAGCACTGTTGCTACAAATCTGTCATTCTTGAACAGTGTGTCACAGGTGATGTCGGTGACTGTATCTGAGTGGACCCTACAGTGTTTAAGCATCTGGAATCACTCTTTCAGAATCAGGAGAACTGAAACCACCGACAATCTTAGTACGTGACAATAAAGGAGCATTCTATTCTTTTCTATTCTATTCTATTCTATTCTACTGTGGGGGCTATGGTGAGATTCAGGCTGCAGTATTAGGGACGTTTGTAATGCAAACAGCATGTTGAAAACTCGAAAAAGGTTCTGTTAGCTAACAAACCTCCTTGGTGGTCTGTTTGCAAAAAGTATGGTTAGGATTTTAGATTTTATAAATGTAGTTAACTTTTTTTTTTTAAATAGCACTCAACGACAAAAAGGAATTCTCGCACAGAATGAAGCTAATTCCGCACATGTTATTTGTTAGTAACAAAGGTTGAACAATGTTAACCATGATAAAACTTTTTAATGGAGCACTGTTGGTTTTTGAAATCTTTATTAATCCCTTTAGGGAGCGTTTCGGGGGTCATGCTTGAATGGAAAACTTGATATGGCCCAACCTGCCTGGCCTGCTCAGAGTCCAGATTTATTAGTTGTGCTATTCATTAGCTTGTTAGTTTACACTCAGCCACTTCCATCTCACATCCACACCCATGGCCAACTTTCACCTCTTGCCCCCTCCATATTTCCTGGCCCTCTTGACTAAATCTGTCTTTCTCATTTCTCGCACTCTCTCCCACGCTCACACACAAACCCAATACAAAGTCTACTTGTTCACAGTTTATGGCCCTCTATGGTCAATATATTAGACACATCCTGCTATCTGTACTGACTGCATCACAGTGTGTGGGAAGTGCTACTTTATGCCAGTTTATCAGCAGTTTAAGGCTTTGTCCTGTCAGGCACTAGATGTAGCTCTGAGGGTGATATCGTCACTGTATATCCTTTTTAAGGAGCAGGAATTCAGGGGTGGTGGGGGTCTGACACAGCTTTTGGTACTGCATGAACAGATTACAATGCATACATTGTGGAAAATCTGTCACTGGGTTGATCCTGTGTTGGGAACATGGATGATTAAATCACAATGGGAATATTGCTGTAATTAAACCTTTTCAATTGGACCAGTAGGTCAGAGGCGCCACTTTTGACCTCTTTATTACAGCTTTTACCCCCTTTTCCACTGACAAGGAGCTGGAGTTGATGCTGGAGCCAGTGCTGTTTTGTGAGATTCAGAGAGCCACTGTTAGTCCACTGCTTAGCTGTAGGCTTGGATTGTATCCTCTCTTCATGGCAGGTTGCTTTGGATAAAAGCATCTCCCCAATTAATAAATGTAAATGTAATAATGTGCCATAAAAAGAGGGAGAAAACTTAAGAAAGATAGGGCTTTGTTTCTTAGGAAAGGTTGAGAACATTTTCTCTTGCTATATTTTGCTGATATTTTTCTGTACTCTTTCATGGTGGGCATAATGTGTTTGTTGATGTTACTTGGCAGTGTTTGGTGTGACCATAGGCCTCAGTGCAAACTCGCTATCCAGATGTTTAGCCAAAGAAAATGTTATCGGGTGGAGTTTCTTTCAATATTGACCACAGCCAAACCCAAATACTTAATAGGGTCTCATAAATAATTAGTATTAGATTCTATGACTTCTGCAAGGATTGACATTAGAGTTAAGGAAGTCTGTGGAATATAACCCCCAATATAACAAATGGCAAAAAAAAAGCATTTACACATCATGCAGTCAAAACCCTGGATCTCAATTCTCATGCCATGTTTTGAAGCACTGATGAGGTCTTATTTAGGAAAATGTCGGTGATCAAACACAGCACATCTTTGATTTTGGCCGTGAGCTCATTTGTTGACTTCTACGTGCAAACTCAGAAAGCAGAACCAGCTACTTTCTCCATTTAATTGTTATGCAGTGGTACTGATGTGGGGATATGAGTGAGCAGCAATTGGTTTTGCTGTCAGATTTATGGGTGCCAAAGTCATGTGGATTTACTGCATTTTAAGGTTACAGCTTGTAGGTTATTGAAGTTTGTAGCTTATTCTTATTCTAAGATGAGCAAATATTTGAAAGCCCAGGATAAATTGATATATTCAAAGATGCAAGCTTTGAATAATGTAATTAATAATTATGTTCTTATGTGAACTGCTTCAATAAGACTTTGCAGTTGGCTGATGGAAGAGCTCCTTCCTTCAAACAATTAGACATCACTTATAGATCAGATTTGGTCAATGTTACCTTACAAACAGTTTTTCTAAAAGTAAATGAAATGTCATTATTGATAGTGAAAGACTGATCAGAGTCGAATGCCAACATCTTAGCATGGCCCGAATCCAGCAACTTGCCTTTGCAAAGATTGCAGTCATTCTTTATTCTTTCCTACATTCATTTTAAAAGTGAACAAAGAATAGTTGAACTATGTGTGCTCATCCCACAGTGCTCCTATTCTTTTGTTCAAGTCCTCTACTTTGTTAATGGGATATTTAGCAAGTTGTATTTTGCTAGATGGCCTAAACCATCTAAACCACCAAAATCTTTCGGCAACATGGGAAAAGGTCATGAAGGTCTTGAGAGCCTCTAATGTGATGTTTTGACCGGTGATCTAGCATGACTCACTGCCTGGAGATGGGGAAAAAACCTTTCCTAAACTTTGTCCTCTCTTAGCGACCATTAATAAAGAAGTCAGGAGCCTTGCTGGAGGGCAGCTAATGTATGCTGAGAATGCACTTGCATATATTCACGTTCAGCTACAGCTCCACTACCTTAATATGTATGGGCATGTTTACTCTTGTTATGTCTTTTTCCTCGTCAACAAAGTGATTGTAAACATAAAGACATGGCTTTTGTTTTGTCAGTTCAAACAGACCGAGATTGAGTGCAAACTGAGAAGCGTAAAGCCTGCAAGCACATTCATTCAGAAGTCTGTTTTTTTGCGTCACTGCCTTCAGTAACCAATTCATCTGTCAGAAGTTTGTGAGAAGAGAAAAGCCCCTGTACATAAAGACATTCTAATTATATTGCTAATTTTTAACTCTTGATTACTGCTACACTTTTACATAGGTAACGGATCACCGCCTTGCGTCTCTCCCGAAAGTGCTTGTTTAGCTGCTGGGATTAGTCAAATAAGCTTAAATTACAAGCACTGAGTTGTGCATTTTTCTGAGTAAGTGACCCGGCTACACGGCTCAGGAGCAGAAAGAGTTCTGAAAAGCTCAGCATACATGCAAAACTCATTAACTTAATCTCTAACAATGACTCAGTTCAACGTACTAAACAAAGAAGATTTAATTTCAGTTAATGGGAATAATTACCTGAAAGGTTGCTATTTGTCTGGAGTGTGTCTCCAATGTCAGAAACAACCACATCAAGTTGCTCATGTGAACTCCCTTCATGCAGTCTTGTTTTTTATTTTAATTGAAAGTGCCCAAGAACTTTCACGTCCAACATACACTGCCTGTCAAAAGTTTAGGGAGACTTAGCTTTTCAAAATATTTCAGTAACTGAGCCTTTTTCTTTGTTGATTTCTAATACTTAACCAAAAAATAACTTAACCAGGGTTATTTTGAGAAAAATTATATTGCTCATGAAAATTTGTGACAACTACTACGAAATTAAACTATATGTTCTCTAAAAACCTTCCTTATACCAGCTATAACTGCTGCACTCACTTTCTTCATATGAATAGTCAGATGTTCCTCAGAGATGTTCTGCCGTGGATTTTTCAGGACATCCCAAGAGGTTTGTGGAGCTGGTTGCACACCTCTTTTAAACCTTTTGATCCACCTTTTCCCAGAGCAGCTCAATTGGGTCAAGGTCATTGCATTCCAGACAGCACTGCTTCGTTCTTTTTCAAATATCTCTTACACAGCTTTGAGGTGTGTTTGGAGTGAAATATACTTGGTCCAATACTTGGAAGGTGTTCCCAAACTTTTCATGGGCAGTGTAAGAGTTAAGTTCTTATGTTGGAAGAGCAAGTTGGTGCATTTTTTCCACAACTTGTACAGTCATTTCTTGGCCTGGTGTCAGAATGGTGGATGCTGCTAAAAGGGCAGAACCATGTGTATCCGGTTGGAATCAGATAACCACATCATAGGAAAATGGCATTAAAGCAATATTTACCTCTTATAAACAGCATCATACTTTTAGAAAAGCCTGCCTCTGTTTTTTGAGATGAGTATCACATTCCTGTTCATTACCTTATTGCTTTTGCCTGATCTTCCTCAGCTGTTTGCTAACCTTGGGGCGATTACATAAACGAAGGTACAGTCAAATCTTGAACATCTTGAAGTGAATAGGGTGAAATGACTGGATTTGTGCTCATCTCAGAGAACAGGCCCATCTTACCCCGAGGGCGTCTCTGAGTGTGACTTAATTCCTGCAGCCATCTGGATTCTGCTGTTACAATTTATTGCCCGTTGACAGAAAGGTAACAGTCAAGGGTTCTGGTTTCCCTAAGGTGCTTGGGAATCTTAGCCGGTGACTGAAGGTTCTTCTAGTCTCGCACTGAGTGACTCTGACCGTATATATGGGTCAATCCCCAGAGTGCTGAGTTCCTGGTTTGGCTCTTCACACAGCGGCACCTGGACATGTGCAGGATGCTCATCCTATTCTGATGAGCCTGTCCTGTTGGTGCCTATCGGTTTCCTGTATGGTTTGGTTATTTAAAGCCTTCCCTCCTGTGTAGTTTTTAACAAAAGCTACAGCAGGGGTTCAAATCCTGCACATCTGCTGTGGATGATGTATGTCTCACGCTTCTTGTAGGCTATGACCCTTGCATTGAGGTGACATTGTTCTTTCAGCAGGACTCGTTTACCCTGTAACGGGTTACGTAGGCCACAAGCATTGCCTCAGGCATTTGGTCATATGTTTTGACTTGATGTTTTTACAAAACCACCATCTGCAGCTCTTAATTAACTTACAGGACCCCAAAGAACTCTGATTCTGTTTGCTAAATAAAACCTTGTGCTCATAAGTCAGTGGAATGTTGTTAGGTATACTGAAAGAAAAGTCATTATTCAAATGTCTTTTTTTTTCCTAACATGAAAGTAGCTCGAACTAGTTCAGACTGACATCATTGTTGTTCTCTAACGAATCAGGGGCTTACTATTCATCTTTATAACAAGTAGTACCGCACCAATATTCGACAGGTGGCCTACAGGCCAAAGGACATTATGTAATTTCATATCATATCAAAAACATTGAGTTATGTTTTAATAAAAATTTAGTTATGTTTTAAGAAGAAGAAAGCTTTCTTTCTTTCTTAATAAAGAAGCTTTCTTCTTCTTAAAACATAACTCAATTTTTATTTATTAAATTAAATATAACTAAATTTAGTTTTAATTTTGCTTTCAGGAGACCAGGCCATAGAAGGCAAGGGTACAAAGTAGCCCTGTATTATGACAGAAAAACACATTTTCAGCTAACTTGTTGCTTCTGGATCCAGATACACAAGTAATGTAACACAAGTGTTTAAATACTGGGCTACATGTCTGACATTATCTCCAGCGGCCAGCTAATGGCTAAGAGCCTCTATTTTTGACACATGTGACAGCTGATGAGTGTGGAAGAGAATGTGTAGGGTTTAATCAGTGCAGACTGTGTTGAGGTTTATGAATCCAGTACTTCATCTGCTCTCATTTTCTTAGATGCCTAAACTAATGAACATGTAGATGGATCATAAGTGTTACGGACTCCAAGGACACAACAGCTAGGATCCAGGTGCAACGCCTTTTATTTAGGATGACAGGGAAATCCAATATCGTAGTCGTAATACAAGCCAGAGTTCGGTAACCAAGAAAGCAAACAACAAAACGGAAGTAGCAAAAGGGATAATCCAAAGCTCGTATATCATGGAACAGACAAAGGTCAAAACCAGGAAGCCAGAGAAACAAACGCTGGTGGTGCGGGGTGGTAGTGTGTGTAGTGTCGGGTCGGACCGTGACAGGTAGCAAGGGCCTCTCATAAAATGGCCTTGTGTGTTAGAGAGCCATGTCTTACTCCAGCATCTTCATGCCACAGCACTTTTTAACATAGTGTGGGGTCAACTTTACTGAGGTTTCACTAATGGGCTCACTCCTTGCTAAGTAACGTTTAAAATTCTAGACAATGCAACCCAGCTTAGTAAATTAAACCAAGCTAAGCTTTTTTCATTTAATGATACACTGACTACACAGCCTAGTAAGATGAAGGGCAGATACTAGGAATCTCATCAATCTCATTTATTGTGTTGTCATTGAAAGAAATGTTATATTTGCCACAGATTGCTATTTTTACATAAGAGGGAATAAAAGGGTTTACCAAGTCTTAGCATATCAGGTCCAGAGCTTTTTGTGGGAAGTCAAGGTGAAGGAAAATGTCTGGTTGAATAAGACATGACATGTCCTTCTTAGGTAAGCACATTTCTGGTGCCTCTTTAATCATTACAAATGTTGTGCCTTTTAGCTTACTATAAATAGACTAGTAAAAATTACTATCTAAGCGTTAAGAGTTCAACCTTTAATGTCTGAGAAGCTGGAAGACATTTTGCGTGTTACATAAGTCACACTTGGATGCATTATGCGACACAAGATAATCGCCGCTCCGTTCATCCACAGAGCAGGTTTTCAGTATCTCATACTAGAAATATTTAAAACTAATATTTGTGTTAGCGATCTACCAAAGACTACCTTTGTTTGAAACCGGGTTTGTGATTATGTAATCTTATTAAGTAAAGCTGCAATATGTAATTTTTTCTTCTACAGTAGCATTATTAAATCAGTAGAGAAAAAAAACTATTAAACATGTGCCACGCTTGTCGTCACAGGGAGGCAGGACACACTCACAAGTCGTTTCCAACAAACATTTATTAAACAAAACATACTCCACACAACATGACTAGTAACATACAGATAATAACCAATGAACTAAGCTGGGACACAAGGGTTTAAATGGTTACACTGATTACACTCACAAACGACACACAGGTGGGATAACTTAACTAGACTAGACAGGGCGGTGACATGAAACGAGGACTAAACAAAACATAAACATGTAGCCAATGGCGGACGTGACCACGACGCTTGGGCACGCGCTGCGCCATGCGAGGGGGCGTGCCCGTGACAACATAGTGTTTTTGAACTTCTGCAAGTCACCCTGGAAAGCCAAAGTAACTATTCAAAGTCAAAGTTGTTGGATTTTTTTGGACTCATATCTTTTTTTGGACTCATCACAAATATGTCAAACATCTTCATGCTACAATCCTACTGTGTGGGCACACTAAAAACAAATTCGCTATCCAAAATTTGTTCTCATTCAAATAAAGAGCAAATAAAAACATGGAGAATTTATGATAGCAAGCAGTGAGAAACTGTCTAGCAATGCGACGAAAATCGTTGAGCCGTTTTGAAGTTTATTTAAATTACAAACGGCAGCTGTGTAGTGCTCACTTTTAAAAAATATTGAAAAAGAAAATAAGTATAAAGAATGTACAATGACAATGCATGTATTTAGAGCATTTAAGGAATATGAGATATAAGATTGATTAAAGACATTTAAAGTAAAATATATTTGATCTTTCTATCTGGATTACTGGATGATATCATCCAGTAATCCAGATAAGATGACTTTCTTGAACCACTGGAACTGTCTAGAAAGTTACCACAAAATTGCCATGAATAATTTTTTTTAACTAAAACCTGGAACTATAAACAAAACCACTAAAATAATTCACAAAATATGGTAACCTATTATAAACACGACTTTCAGATTTCAAGTTTAAACAGGAAAGTGAGTCTCCTGAGGGTTAGATGCTAAAGTATGACAATTGCAATAGTAATAATTATGGCTAGGAAACACAATACGACAATACAAAAGAGAAAAAGTAATTATCTCTTTCCCTTTTCCAAAAAAAAGTGTCCCATAATAAGATGAATAACTTTTTAGCTTGTTCTGAACCCCCTGCTGGCGAGTGCACACACACACGTACACACACTCACACACACACACACACACAGGCTGACAAAGGGCTAGGTTTGAGCAGCAGGGACGCTTATGTAACTGAACCAATAGCTGTTACACAACGTTTGCGTTCATAGGTACAGTACGTCCCACCTACTCATGCACATTATTACCAGAATCTATCACATATTGGTAAGGACAGATGCACCAAAACACAACACACACTGGGTTGGGCACACCAGCATTAACCAAATGTACAGATGTTTCAGATAACTGACGTATTAAGACACATTAAACACACTGAACACTGACAAAACTTGAAAATCTTGAATCTCAAGAGTGAAACTAAGTGATTTTTTATCCAGTTGTTTTTTCAAAGGGTGCGTTCCAAAGACAAATTGTTTGTGTTTTTCTTGTTTGGTTCTGTTTGGTGTGTGTGAGTATGTGTTTACAGAGGAAATGGTCACAAATCACTTCTCTGTGATCAAATAAATCAATCTCACAGCTTTCTTTTTTGAGTATAGAAACACTGCTCAGGCAGTATGAAAATTTGCTGTGCCGGGGCCAGGAATTGGGCTGGCTAATGGGAAAGTTCTAGGTGTACAACCCTGCCATTGCTGACAAAGTTAACACATATTTGTGCCTAAAGGAAAACTAACAGTTATTTGTTCTGTCTAAACAGCTGCTCAAGTTTGAAAAACTCAAACAACAAATAAAGCAGGTCTTTTGCTTGTGGAAGGTACCTGTTTCCTTATTAACTAGAATTACTGCCCAAACATTGCTTTTTCTTAGCAATATATTATGACAGTTCCAACTTTTATGGCACCTCAGGGATGGCACAGAGCCACAAATCGATGCTGCACCAAATCTACGAGAAATATTAGGTTCTCTAACAGTCATATGAGACAAGGTATATGATAGAATGGAAATATCAAATACAGTTTCAAAAACATATGCAAAAACATATGACATCATCTTAAAGGTCCGCATTCCAGCTGTCCAGGAATAGGTTATGTGCACATGCACTGCTAACATGCCAAGTTGGAGCAGGTGACCGGAATGAATTGCATCTGCTCTAAATTTAAACAATTAATTATAAAATACATTTATAATCAATATAAAAAAACAGTGCCAAGAAGTTAAAGGTTCAACAGGTGTCTCCAATTTCAGTGACTGTAAATTTTTTCTGTTTTCTTCTGCAGTTGTTTCATGATTTCTCTCATGCACATCAGCTGCACTCCTGTTTATAGATCTACAGCTCAATCCAAAACTCAGAAAGAGGGTCACTTGGCCAGTGTAAAAGCAGGTCATGGAAGGGTCATGAGGTTACGCACCTGTTAGAGAGTCGGATTCGTCCAGCAGCAGCATGACTGACGTCCGATTCCTGCTAAATATCCTACTTGTTTCTCTCTCTCTCTATTTATGTCCTTATCTGCTTTTCTTGAAACGAGTCTGCTGTTGAAGCTGACTATGTTCAGTTGCTAACAAACTTATTTGTACCTTTGTCTGTCTTGCTAATTGTCTCTACTGTTGCCTGTCCTACCTCTTTGTCTAAAGTGTCTTCTTTGAAGCGAGTGGTGTGTGTGTGTGTGTGTGTGTGTGTGCGTGTGTGTGTGTGTGTGTCTGTGTGTGTGTGTGTGTGTGTGGACTCTCTTGTTCTGCACTGCCAGTGTGAATTACAGCCTCACAAACCAGGAAACAGGACTAGAGTTGCCTTACATAATCCTGCATGCTGGTGACAGGGCCCCTTCAGGGGGGTGAACGACCAAAACGCCATCACCATACACACATCCCTCTCGCCCTTTCGTAACACTGCACACAGCAAAAGGAGGAGGGAGGAGCCGAGGAAGAGAAAAAAGGAGTTCAATGTGTCTTGTATGTGTGTCACTTACAGTATTAGAGTTTTAAATTTGGGGGAGTGTATCTATGTGTTTAGTTGTAAGTCACAAGTAAGTTCTTCTTTAGCTGATCATGCAACACCTTTTCAAAATCAAGTTCCAAATTTAATTTATCTTAAGAGGCTCCACAGCACAGTTTTATGAAAAATGTGAATCATTGTTTTCTTATGATAACTCACTGACCTCACTTGAAACTCAAAATAAATTACTCAGTGTGATTAATTAGTTGATTTTATTATTACTTAAAGTAATAAGGTGGGTATATATAGGGATATAACACATTCTCTCTTCATTCTCTTTTTTAAAATTTATGTTAGGTTAAAAATAAAGACAAAAAGGAAAGTTTTTTGAATGGATAAATGTATAATATGAATAATTCTAAAACGGTCCTAAAATGTGATTGCTTTTGCTGCCTCTGTCTGGTGTTATTTTACACATGCACTCAGACACAAACACACAAACATATACAATGTCTGTATATAAACATGCATAATTATATTCTATTTAGTAGACATATTACAATATTTGGTAACACTTTATTTAAAGGGTACCTACATAGGGCCTTTATAACACATGCATAAGCATTGAAATAAATGCTTAAATCTTTTATAAAGCAATGCTGGAGAATTAATGACAGGCTTATGTCAAAACTCATGAGGTGACATTAGAAGTTTTATGTGACTGTCTTAACATGAAAGAGAGAAGAGCGAACAACCATCAATTATCATTATGGCTCGACTGATCGAGATTCATACTGGTGTTTTTTTTTGTTTTTTTATAATCTTGCAAGATATTAGTTTGTTTTTTACTAACAGCACATTCATTAAACTTTAAGAAAGTTGGAGAACTGGTTGGCCATCAAACTGGCATTCGAGGAATGGAGGCACTGGCTCGAAGGCGCCAAACACCCCTTCATAGTTCTGACTGATCACCGGAACTTGGAATATGTGAAGGCGGCCAAGAGACTGAACTTGTGGCAGGCCCGCTGGGTGCTGTTCTTCTCCCAATTTAACTTTACTCTCTTATACAAGCTCGAAAAATACCAAGGCCGATGCCCTGTCACAAGTCTACAAGGGGGAAAGAGTGCCTCAAACCCCTGAACCTATTCTCCCACATGCCCACATCGTGGCCTCAGTCCGGTGGGACATCATGGGAGAGATCCACAGAGGCAGTGCCGTGGACCCGAGCTCCCCCAGCTGCCCAGGAGGTAAGGTGTATGTCCCCTCTCTCCTTCGGCAGCAAGTCATACAATGGGTCCATACATCCCAGGCATCCAGGCACCCCAGGGTCGGCCACACACAGACCCTAGTGAGCAACGCCTTCTGATGGCCAACGCTCCCATGCGACATCTGGGGTTACGTAGCCACCTGTTCCAGATGCGCCCTCTCCAAATCTGACCGGCAATGGTCAGCAGAGCTACTGGAGCCCTTGCCCATTCCCCAACGGCTCTGGTCACACATAGCCCTGGATTTCATCACCAATCTCCCCCCATCCAAGGGTCACACTGCCATCCTGGTCATAATCACTTTTCCAAGGCCTGCAGGCTCATCCCCCTACCCAAGTTGCCCTCCTGCTTCAAGATAGCCGAGTTAATCTTCGAGCATGTGTTCCAACTGTATGGGCTCCCGGAGGACATTGTCACGGATAGGGGACCCCAATTCACATCTCATGTCTGGCGAGCGTTCTGTGGGGTGCTGAACGTCAACATCAGTCTGACCTCCGGGTACCATCCTCAGGCCAATGGGCAAGGGGAGCAGCTCAACCAGGAAATCGCACCTCACAGGACGACTGGAGCCAGTTCTTCCCATGGGCGGAGTATGCCCAGAACTCCCTCGTCTCTGCATCCACCAGGCTCATGCCGTTCCAATGCATTCTGGGGATCCAGCCTCCCCTGTTCCCCTGGAACCCTCGGAGGTGCCTGCTGTGGATGATTGGATCCAGTGGCGCGAGCAGACCTGGGCAGCCGCCCACGTGTGCCTCCAGAGAGCCATCCGCCAACAAAGGCTACAGGCAAATCACAGACGCCGACCCACTCCACCATACCACCCTGGACAAAGGGTATGGCTCTCGACACGAAACCTGAGACTGCGCCTGCCGTCATGCAAGCTAAGTCCACGATTCATTGGTCCTTTTCCCATAGTACGCCAGATCACCCCTATCACATATAGGTTACAATTACCGCCTCACTATCGCAGAAATCCCACCTTCCATGTGTTAGTTCATGCACAAGAGAACTAACAAAAGTTTGTGTGTCAAAATCAATTAGTTTGGGGCATTGTTGAGAATAAAAATGCACTTAGCAATAGCAAATTACATGGTAGACTATTTGAAAGAATGTTTTAAAGAATGCTGTCATAAAGAAAAAGTGTCAACAACACTAACTAGCATGTGTGAAAGACTGCATGACCTCAGCAATGCACAAGAGGCAAACCATCAGTAAGCCTCAAGAGCATAATGGTTCGCTTAGGTTAGGTAATGAGGTGAAGATTAACCTCTAACAGTTGTGAAAAGAGAAAAGTTAGACGAAACAAAAATGGAACTGCTCTTGACTGCATATGCATACAACCTTATATTGGAAACATGGTGATACAACCAATTCAAAGGGGTCTTCTGATTAACACTGAATCACAAACCACACTCTTTTCAAGTATTATTCCATCAGCTCAACCTCATCTACTTTATCTTTTTCAGACACCACAAACTTTATGCCCCACTTTTTCTTGACCCACTTCCACAGAGGTCCAACAACTAACAGCACTCTCAAGGCATAGCCTATTTTGATGTGATGTATCCTGCTCAGATCAAACTGTCTAGTTGACAACCAAAAAAAAAAAAAAGATACATTTATTGTTGAGGGTTAAGATAATTTATTTGACACATTTCTCTCCCACACCTGTATATCACCACACATAACCAGATATGGAACCAAGGCATTTTACAGGCTACTAACATACACCAGGCACATGGTTATAGGTCTAACTGGATTTAAATTAGAACACAATTATTTGTCTAAACAACTGTTTTAAAATCATTAGACAAAGTCAATCATTGCTTACGACTTGTTATGAAAGTCAAGTAATCCAAAGTGGCACAACCAGCCTGGACAGGAAAGTTTCAAACTCATTCCTTTAACTTCCTCACTCCCTTTCCCACCTCTCCTTGTTCCATATAACTACCCTAGTCATTCATTCATTCTGACTCAGCACAGAGAGGCATGCATAGCGCTACTCACTCATAATGCTAAAGGACAGGACATGACATACTCTTCTACAGAATATTTTCCTTCTTACAACAGATAACACACATCCTACCCCATACACACACACCCGGACCAGACAGACTGTGCTCTTAGCTCCTGGGCAGAGTGTGCAATTAGGGTGAATGTCCCAGATGGCCTAAAGCCTCACCGGATGCTTACAAAACAATGTGGCGCTGAAAAAGTGCCTTTGTGGTCCGTTAGTTAGGAACCCCCCACAACGTCCTCTATTCACTCAAACCACCAGTAGCCAGAATGACACACACACATGCACACCCTATCCCCACCCATCTGCCTCTACGTCATCAATTACTTCCCCCTCTGATGGAGCTGTCTTAGGTAACAGAGTTCACAAAGGTACAAGAAGGGGAAAAAGAAAGGCTAAGAGACACAATGTGTGTGTGTGTGTGTGTGTGTGTGTGTGTATAAGTGAAAGAGAGAGAAAGGTAGGATAGGAAATGTTTACAGCACAGTACTAAAGATTTAAATTGTGCATTATATTAACTTGCTCTGGAATTTAAAATGTATCAATTACATACACAAATATAAAGCAGAATCATTAGTAAACAAACTAACATTTAACAGAAGCATAAACACAAGAACATAGCAAAATGTGGCACAATTGAAACAAATATTAAACACTATTAAATGCTACCTCACGATAGGGAGTGTTAGAATAACCACATTGACAAGCAACATACAATGAGTAAGTCTGGCTTTAGAAACAGACAAAAATGTCTCCTGTAAGGGGAAAGATGGTGCCAGCAATACTTTGGCCTTCTTTTTGTATTTTGTTTGTATTAATTACATGTAAACATCTGACTAGGCTTCAGGCTATCTATCACTCTGTGGTGCGCGTGACCGCTTGGGCCGGTTGCCACGGCAATGGCCGTTGGGTGCTGAGCACGTGTGTGTGTATGTGTGTCTAGTCTGCCCTGTCTGATCATGTTGATTGTAACCAGCTGTTCCTCGTTTGTCTACCCTTTAAGTCTCCCCATGTATTAGTCTCGTGTTGTCGTCCGATGGGTTTGCATGTTTCCTGTCATGGTTCGCCGTGTATGTTTTCATGTAGTTTTCAGAGTCTTTTGGAGTGTTAAAGGCTTCACGCTTGTGTCCACCTCCCCCTGTCTGCACTGTGACAGATCGGACGACCTAAAAAAGGACACAGCAAGCCGCCCTGCGATGGCCGCGGACTTGGGGGGTATGCTCCGGGACCTCGAGGAGCATCAGTGGCGGGTGGACAGGATCAGTGCCCTTGTGGCGGTAATCACCGCTGGGAGGTGCGCCACCACCACGGAGACAGAGCGCTTAGCCGAGATATGCCAGGAGAGCATAGAACGGCAAGCGCGGCTCGACATCTTGGCTGCCATGGCTGACATCTTGGATCCTCGCGCTGCGACAGCTCGTCCCTCAGAGCTCGCCACAGAAACCGCGCGGCTCCAACCCAGTTCGGAGCACTCCCCCCCCCCCCAGGAGCGGAGGAGAAAATCCCCCAAGAACTTTTTGGGGGGGAGCTGATGACGGCCGCTGAGGTTGTCCCTGACACCGCTGGAGGCGTGGCTGAACTCCCTGATGCTGAAGGAAGCGTGGCCGAACTCCCTGATGCCGCTGAAGGCGTGGCCGAACTCCCTGACGCTGCTGGATGTGTGGCCAAACTCACTGAACACTGTGTCCCGGGGCTAGAACATAGTGCTTCTGGGGTGTGTGTGTGTGTTTTGGGAAAATAGCTATCTGATATTTTTATTAATATAAGACCATATCTTCTTTTTATAGTTGTTGTTACTAACGTAATGCCCAACATGGCAATCCAAAATTTCCCTGTGTAAAAATTAACATAAGAATTCAGAAATTTAGGGGGATAAATATATTGAAAATACAGTGGGGTAAGATATATGGGTATGTAGGCGACCTCCTCAAAGACACAACAAGTGCACATACCAACACAAACAATATGAAATTTTTTTAAATTATGGGACAGTATATTTTGGCAATTAAGCTTAGCTTTACTATGTAGAGTACACATTTCTAAGATCATATGCTTTGATCTGATTTTCCAAACAAAGCAAGCAGAACCAGCACAGCACCAGTGTCTTATTTGCAAGTGGTTTCAAGCATCTTTAGTAACCCATGACACATCGATGCTGCACTGAAATTAATACTATAAGAGCAAAGAGATGTGGCGATAGTGAGACACCCATCAGATTACCCTAACCAAGCAGTTTAAATGATTGACACAATACAAACAAATAAATACAGAACATACAAGAGAGGGAAGTACACAATAGAGGAGCAGGAGCCAAATGTACTTTGTTACACATGAGGGAAGAAAAGCGTTCCACAAGTGCAGGTTTCATTGTAACTGGTTAAAAGAGACAAAGGGGTGAAATAGGAAGGTGGTAGTGAGGAAGACAGGAGAAAAGAGGTGATGTGGAGGAGGAAGAAAGAAGGAATAGATAAACACATGTCCTGTGTGTGTGTGTGTGTGTGTACAGGCAGGCAGGTGTTGTTATGGTGACAGCGTGACAAAGACCCAGCGGGTGGCCCAATGACGCAGCTCTGAGTTTTGTCATTGAAAAGAAAGAAAGAGATAAAGAGAGAGAGAGGAAAAAATCTGGAAGAAACAGCATGTCCGCAACAAACCTACAAAAAATAGTAAAAATTGGGATTTTCCAGCACCAGTGCCTCCACAGGTATTCTCTGCTAATAGTGTGCGTGTGTGTGTGTGTGTGTCTGAGTTAGCTCATGACAAGCTTGAAACTCTACAGAAACATGACATAGTTGTCAAAATCTCACCCCCTTTTTAACAGCTGGACTCTGAGATTTGACACAGTAGGCCCCGATGACTTCTTTCATAGTTGTCGGCCAGTGCAATGTCTTTACATGTATGATCTTTCTTTTTTGATGTGTGTCATATACTCATCGTTTATTTATTAACACTCAGTAAACCAGTTATGAGTCCTATGCCAAAACAGTATTCAAAAGCAAAATTAAATATTTAGCTGTTATTGCTAGAGGTGACACAGTGGCACAGTCAGTAGTGTTGATGTCCCACAGCTCCAGGGTCCGGGGTTTGATCCTGAGCTGCGATTCCTGCCCGTATGGAATTTTGCATGTTCTCCAGGTACTACGGTTTCCACCTCCCAAAAACATTCTGGTAGGTGGATTGGCTACTCTAAATTGCCCCTAGGTATGAGTGTGTGTGTGGTGCCGTGCAATAGACTGGTGTCCCGTCCAGGGTGTATTCCTGCCTTGCGCCCAGTGTTTACAGTTCATGGTGCTCCCAATCCACTGCAACCCTAACCAGGATAAAACATTTACTGAAGATGATGGAATATAATTAATAGGCTACTGGGCAACAACATGCACTCTGGCATTAACTAGTTTGTTTAACTTTACAATCTGTTACAGGATGGTAATGCTCTAATCAAACTCCCAGAGGATACCTACAGTTTTAGAGGAGTTTCTCCAAGCATCACTTTTTGTACAATATATAGTATTTAAAGCAATAAATTGCAACAATCTATTTCTCCTTCATCTCCAGAGAAAACATTTGATAAGAATGAAAAAAAAATGGATAATGTTTTACAGTGGGAAAAAATTAAGCGGCTTGAGTCCAAACGTCCTCAACTTCCATTGGTAGTCACCACATTGCTTCACTCATTTGCATAAACTGGTCATCCTCAGCCAAGCACTTGTCATCTCATGACTCAGCAACTCTCTGCTGGCTGGCTACCAGTCTGCACTATTAAACCACTGCAGATGATTCCTGGCCCTGCGTATTCAATCAACCAAAACACGCACATGTTGCCCTCTTTATCTCACTCCACTGGCTCCCTGTAGCTGCTCGCATTAAGTTCCAGTCCTCAATTATTGCCTATAAAGTAGTGAAACGTACGAAAATTTGGAAATTATGTCCCACCTAATTGGAGTCACATGCAGGGGTTAAATTGGGATTTGGGAGGTGGGGGAGCCCTACTTCTTTCCTGGGTGTCAACAATATAATTCAATGCATGAGTAATTATAGGAAGTTCTAAGTAATAATATAATGCAAATGCAATTTAAATTAATTTAA
>JAOUQW010000046.1:17974068-18002983 GCA_028565825.1 Olivaichthys viedmensis | reverse complement strand
TATTGAGATTGTCTAACCCAAGAAATAAAGAACGCTGCACTTGGATTCTCGTTGTGGTCTCCTTGGTTCCGGTGACAATTGGCACCCTAAATAAAGATAACCAAAAAGGTTCTGGAAAAAATGTCTTTGTAATTGACCAGCTTAATATTATACTCAAAATATATATATATTTTTTACAAAAATGTCAGTTATTGGCACTCCTAGAATTCTTGTAAACAAATTCCAATTGAGGTATATTTTATCTTTTTAAAGTTCACTTAAGTCTTTAAGTGGTCATCCATGATTTTCCTGTTTTGTTCACTAGGGTATAAATATTTTTTCACTTGGGTGTAAATATAAAGTGACACAGGTCAAGCCCACTTAGTAATTTAAACTAAATTAAATGAAGATGCTGTGTTTACCTTCATAAATTAGGCAATGGCTACACACCTGAAATGCCCATCTTCACCGTTAGGGAAACAATCAATAAGTTTAAAGCGCCTAGAGCTGTCAATGACCTGTCTGGAAGAAACCGCAAGTGTATTTTGCCCCCATGCATGATAAGGAGAATAGTTTGAGAGGCAAAAATTTCTCCAAGGATTACAGTTGGAGAGTTGGAGAGGTTGGATGCATTTTGTGGTCACAGTCAGACACCACCTCCATGCCAACAAGTTATATGGAAGGTGTACCAGAAGAAAACTGCTGCTGTAAAAAAAACCACAAACTTTTTGGCTATAAACAGCAGAGGTGGGTTTGGCGTAAAAAGAAGGATGGTTATACAGAAAAGAACATAATCCCTACTATGAAGAATGGTGTTGGATCTTTGATATTGTGGGTGTTACGGACTCCAAGGACACAACAGCTAGGGTCCAGGTGCAACGCCTTTTATTTAGGATGGCAGGGAAATCCAATATTGTAGTCGTAATACATGCCAGAGTTCGGTAACCAGGAAAGCAAACAACAAAGTGGAAGTAGCAAAAGGGATAATCCAAAGCTCGTATATAGTGGGACAGACAAAGGTCAAAACCAAGAAGCCAGAGAAACAAACGCTCAGAATTGACAGTCATAACAACGACAAAACTTCGCAACAGTTTTTGTGTTGGGTGGGTATTTATACTCTAGTAAATGAGATGGAATGTGGTCATGTGACCCGGAAGTCTCAGTACTCCGGAGAGGGCGACCTCTGGTGGTGCGGGGTGGTAGTGTGTGTAGTGTCGGGTCGGACCGTGACAATAAGATAACTGTCTCTCCTACAAACACTCCCTCACACAGATGCAGGAAAACGTAGCATGCAAATAGCCGAACACTGGGGCACTTCTCTGCTCATCTAAAGTAGTTACAGGCAATGACTACATTCTTAATTAGTTTAGTTTAAGCTAAGCCTACAAACATGCTTTTTACTGTTACCATTGGGCAACATGAAATTACTTAATTAGTCATGGTATTGATGTCTGAGAACATTTTGTCAAAACTATGAAAGGCAAGTCTTTATATCCATATATGCAGAAACTTTAAATGTTTGGGGTCTTCCGATTTACAAAGGGCTTTTGCTTAGTCTTTTTTGCAGAGGTCATAGGATGTGTTTTACTATTTCAGAGAAGACTGTGTGGGCAGGTTTGTTTAATTTAATTATATTTTATTTCCCTCATGAGGTGACCCACACTGATCCTCTAAGGGACAATAAAATCTGAAGGTCCCAATAAAAGACAAGAATTTTCTGACATAAGTGTTCGGGATGAATATTTTTTCCTACTACGGCAAAGTGTTTTTTCCCACAAAAGGTTCCACTATATTTCTCTAATTTTCGGTGTATATAGTATATACTATATTGGACTTCAGGAATAAAATTTAGGATGACAGCAAGGAATCATTTTCTCACGTTCCTCATGCAGTATTATTTTGCTTATGAGTATGGAATTGCATTATATAATTGCATTCTGTTCCCATGTGAAGTCTGTTTAATCATAAAGCAACCCTGGAAACTCCCTCTGAAAGGAACAGTTTCATCAAAAATGCTAATTGCTAATGTTGAATGAAACCTGTGTGGGCCCAATGAGGATTATGCTAAATGCAACCACTCTAATTGGCCATCATATGCTTTCATTCACTGTTAGCCATGTTAACATTTTGAGTGCATTCCTTTAAGGTGTTATCCCACAACCTAATAACACCTTTTTACCCTGATCCTTCCCTGTAGCCCAAATGTCAACCTCACTTATTTCCCTAAACATTTCCATTCTGCGTTGTCTATCTGTTTAATCTCTTCTCTTCTCCTTCCACAGAAGAAAGCGGTGTTTCACTCTTTCAGCTGATTGGTGATCCACTCCCCGATGGCGTTACCAAGAGCTATGAACCATACCCTGGCTATATGTTCGACCTCAACTCTAAGACAGGTCAGCTGGCCAGAGCGCACTTGCCCAGCTCTTTTTACCGTGACTTCTCACTCCTCTTCAACCTGAAGCCCACTTCCACCAAACCTGGAGTCATCTTCTCTATCACTGATGGCAATCAGAAAATCATGTACGTGGGAGTGAAGCTTAAAGCCGTGAAGGGCGGGAAGCAGAATATTGTCCTTTTCTACACCGAGCCGGACTCCCAAGCATCCTATGAGGCGGCCAGCTTCACTGTGCCCTCCCTTGTCAACTACTGGAGCCGTTTCTCTATCAGTGTGTTGGATGATCAAGTCACCCTCTACCTTAATTGCGACTCGGAGCCCCAGGTGCTCCGATTTGAACGATCCCCAGATGAAATGGAGCTGGACCCGGGAGCCGGGATCTTTGTCGGCCAAGCTGGAGGAGCTGATGCTGATAAGTTTGTGGTATGTTTGCCCCTTTTCCAATTCTAGCTTGAGAGTCTAAAATAGCCTGGGGAATAGTTAAGGGTAACTCTAGTTGGTGATTAAACAGTATTTTGTTTTACAAAAGCAGACTGCTTGCTCTAGCTAAGGCAGGTATGCATAATGAGCAGAAACCATTGTGTCTGTCATGATTCTAACTTGATTTGATTGACTATTTAATTTAAATGTGCAAATCCTAAATATGAGCCCCTCTGAAAACCTGTGGTCTGACCAGAGGGGATGTGGAAACCTCACCTTCATTGACTTATCCAAGCCCTGAAAATAGCCAAGATTTTATCAGGAGAGGTACATAGAGAGGTGTACCGCTCTATAGAGAGGTGCTCTATGTCGTACTAAATGAGTGTTGTTTAATAAGCTTCTTTAACATTATTTTGTTTTAATCTGCACAATTACAGCAGCACTAAGAGCTCCTAATGTTACAAAATTTTTAGATGTCTGGGAGTGCTGTAGGAAACTGGTATGGAAGTTCTGTCCATGTAGATGTGCAGTATCGTGGATGTTTCAGGTCATTTATTGAGAAAGTCAATGGGATTGGTGTATGAGAATTAAATCTAATTTAAAGGCTAACTCTCCTTACTGAGTGGGTAGGTGCTAAAGATTCTCCCAGTGGTTCTCCTCAGCCATTCTCCCAGTGATATGTGGTTATAACCCAGTACACGGTGTGCTTTGTTTCATGGTGAACACTCCGCTCCAGAACGAGGAAACACAGCTCCAGTGGAGCCAACCTCCAAATGGCCCACTGTGGTTTTGAAAGTGGTCTGACTAATTGTCCTGATCAGTTGACGACATTTGCAGTTTTTTAGCCAAATGGATTCTTAGCAGCAGAGACACCAAAGTGTGTTCCCTAATCTGTAAAAGTATGTGACAGTGGCATTTTTTTTCTGTGGGTTACCCTAGTAAATTACTACAAATTCAGGTTCGTACTGTCCCACTTACACCGCCCTATTGAACAAATCAACAGGGTGGGATATAAATTCATTACACCATAAGTGTCCTATTCTCCACAACCACATCATGTAGTAAGCCAATTCATTAACATAATGTGAACCCATGTAAGATGAAAATCCATTGCTTAATACTTTACTGTTGCACAATAAAATCAGTTGTGTTGAAGTACCTGTTACTTAAATGAACTGAAATAGTCACTGTAAATGAATTTACTGTGGAGCTTTATATCAATGTGTTACTCGGGTATACTTAGACATAGCCCCATTTATTTAAGTGCCTACAGTGATATGTTTATTTATACCAGATATTTTCATCTTACATTTACATGTTTCATGGAGTGACTATGAAAATGCCATTTTGATCTACTACTAGAGAGTTAGACCATACTGAGGCTGGATAGTTATCTCCCTCCTACCTATTATCCATGGCAGCTCTGTCCTGCTGTCTGTCCATAACCATAGTGAGGCGCCCGGGCCAGCAGGAATGCTCCACTTTCTGTGCTGGACGAAGCAGTGACAATAGGCATTCAGGAGAAGATGGGTGGGATGCGCCTCAACATGACTCTTCTGATCTCGCCGTGTTTTATGTGGTCTGGGAAGACCTCAGAGAGTGACATCAGCAACGTTCTCGTAATGTGTCAGTCGGCTATTATAATTATAGGCTTCATTAGTCTAAATATGTTTACCATCCCTTTGCTCTCATTAAAGCCACATGCTAATCGGCAAATCTGTGGGTTTGACTGAGCCGGGCTGCGATTGAGGATGTGTGGGATTTTTCCACAAGGGTCACGGTGCACCACAAAGGCTCAATTAAAGCGTCATAAAGCCCCTTTGACTGCATTCTCGGGGTAAACCTTTGACCTCAACACTGGGCATTCAGCAAGAGAGAAATTGCGTTACTTGTAAAGATGAATTCCTGTTAATGTCATTTGGAGAAGCTCTTATTGAGGCTGTGGTGAAGCAGCTGCCTGTGTGTTTTGGGCTTATGTTGCTCGGTAGATGCTAGTCTAAATTACATTACATTCAGGGGAGTACTTGTAATTAATGGTCATAAAGGAAAAGTAAAGGGTATTAAATTGGCACTGTATTTTTTGAAGTGAGGGACATCAGAGCAATAGTTTGATTATGATCTGAGGGCTTGTGGCATGCAATGAAACCAGGGATAATCTGACATAGGACAGTTTAACAAGTTGCACTAATACGCACTCACTCACATGACGTCACACTTGTCAGAACACATTTGCTCATCTGTGTGGATGTTTGTGTTTCAGGGTGTTTTTGGAGACCTGAAGGTGGTTGGAGACCCTCGTGCAGCTGAACACTACTGTGAGGAAGAAGATGATGACTCAGATGGAGTAAGTCCCAAAGCGCCGCGCCATGAGCCAGAAGGCCCTTAATCACACCCTGACTCACTTAATGGGATTCTCTGACATAGATTACACTCTGCCTTGGACTAAATTATGTACTCAGCGGAATTCATGAGGGATTCTTTGGACTACAACCAAACTTGATGTGTGTCTGGGAAAGCAGCCCTACGCGTCAGGTCTTGATTAAGCTGTTTGAGCTTAATTTATGTCTCAGGAATATCCTACACAATATATATAATTGTGAAGACTGCTGGAGCACAAAACACAACTTTTTTTTAAAATAAAAAGCAACTATATGGGAGGAAACAACTGCAAACATGTTTTTATACCTTCACATATATAATGACATCATATATTTACATTTATTCTTTTGACACAAATTCATCTGACACGTTCATGAAGAGAGGTTACTATAACTGTAAATGCAAATGTAAGTTATTTACTCTCTGTCTGGCCCCTTTCAGCAGTGGTAAAAAGGTCTAGAGATGGTCTGTAGTTCTAAAGTATTTTAGACATGTTTCTGGGTTTATATTAACCAAGGGTCACAGACAGTTCTTGTGCACTGATAGATATCAGCCCTAGGCTTAGTAGTGCATGGAATCCACTCACATATTTCCGAAAAAATGCGATGCCTCCAGTCCAGTTTTCCATAGGGTGAACCATTAAACATCAGTGAATAAGATGTATTGACCTGCAGGAACCTGCAAAAACTCTGGCTTTTTGTCTATCAAGATATTTTGTCAATTCCTCTTTCAAGATAACACAGATGAAATGAAGATCAGGAGATAATACATCTCCCCCCCCCCCCCTCTTCTGATCCACAGGCCTCGGGTGATTATGGAAGTGGTGATTACGGAAACAGGCCCACAGTCTTGGTATTGTCTTTCTCTTTTGCTTTATTTTTTTTTGAGCATTGTTTACGCTTCTTTAACATTTGTAACCATGCAACCTCAAACTTTCCCAATCAGCCTCTATGTTATCTCCCGCACTCAAAACATGGTCAAACAGCACAGTTTTCGGTCTATTTCCAGAGCGTGTGTGCCATGTGAATCTTGGCCAGGCTGCGGTTTTACAAACTCTTATGTTCTGGAGGGAATCCCAGTCAAACACACATCTGGGGCCAAGTCTCAGATATAAAAAATAAAAAAACATCCTCTGCTTTCCAGTCCCATATATATACACGAGACCATACTGGGGTTCAAAATTAACCTTCGGTCTGATACTGATACACCTTTGCCTGAGCACGCCAATGCCAATTACAGAGGAAGGGAAAACCAGGTGGCTCCTCTGGACTGAAGACACGGGTCTTTTGCCTCAGCATCGGCATTGTGTGTGTGTGTGTGTGTGTGTGTGTATTTTATTTTTTTTATACTCTGGTTTCTCCATCAGCGTAAAGGAACATTATGCTCTGAGAGGGGGAGGTTTTGGGCTTCTGTGCTCCTCCTGAAATGAACAGGTCTAGGAGTATCAAACTTCTCCTGTTTGAAGCCTGTGCTGCATCACGACAGCTTTTCCTTTCATTGACAAGTATATATTAGCACTATAAAAGTCAGCTTTAAATGTTCTCAACAGCTGTTGGGAAGCACAGAGTCAGCGGCTTCATTCTTTTCCGATCCTCCTACAGTATCCAACGGGTTTAAACAAGCTTCTGAAGAAAAGGGAGAAGGTGCTGCAAAGCAAATTTTCCATTGTATTGCAGTGACTGATGGTCTGTTCCCTCGGGGGCATTTTCCCCTGCTTGTTTCACAGTGGATTAAGCAATATGATGGCTCACGTTGTGCAGCATTTCTGGGGTAAAGACACCCGAAGCGCATGAACTCTTGTAGCTACTTAAGCATGAGCTTGCCATCTGTAAGCTGCTTTGTCTAATCTTGTAAGATTTTTATTTTTTTTATTCTTATGAATAAATGGCTTCATCTTGTGACCGCTGAGCGAACACGAGTTTGTTCTCATTAAGTTAGCTCAGTGAACTTGAAATATGATTAAGCACAAGTACAGTATGGTTTATTGGCGTCCAGGTGTCAGCACGAGATCATGCCAGTCTCTGGTTGTGTTTCTCTTTGGTTCTTATAAAGTTAATAAGCAGTCTAGTGAAAGGTCAGTGACACCACAGCTCCCTCAGTGATGGATGGATGCATGGAAGTCCTGCCTTATTACATTATCACTGAATTCCTAAGGATGAGTTAAATTTCATTCAGCGTGGACTTCCTGTGCAACAATACCAGGAATGTGTACCAGCAAAGGAGAGCACTTTTTTCCCCCAGTAAATGAAGTGATCTCCTGCAGCGGGCTTCCAATTTCCAATCCTTCCACATCCTCCCTGACTGTTTTGTGAAGCAGTCACGTGCTCAGAACGAATTAGTGAGTTAGGAGTGGAGCTCTGTCGTCTGTCTTCTCTGCCTTGTAGCAGTAAGGAGGCCTCTCCCACATATAGAGCAGTAGCTGTGATGGCAGATGTTCAGCAGCTCATTCCCCCACTCATGTTCCCTCCCCAGACTCCTATCTGCTGACACAAAGCCCTGGGCCCCATTAGTCATCCTGATCACTCTCTCCAGGCCAAAATACACACTGTCAGTATCCCCTAAACACCACTCCTGTCCCATCTCTGTGTCCCTGTGGTAGCTGAGAGCCCCAGATTCTCATTTCTGCTGCTTGGACTGTGCTGTGAGAGTGTCAGACTTTGTTGTGGTGTCTCTGTACTCTGTACAGAACTCCTGCAATAGAGAAACATGACTGGAATTGTAAGATATGCATTGAAAGAAATACTTCAGCAAACATAATGGTATAATCATAAAATGTATAATGATAACTAGGTCTACGCTAGGTTTAATTCATAGTAAGCAACATTACCATTTTGGTGAAGTTCTTTAAGTTTTCCTGACTGTGATGTATCAGTATGGGAGGATGTGAACATAGACAAGAAAAAAATCACTCCAGAGCCCACGGGATGCTGGGTAACTGCTCTGTTATGGTTGGAGTTTGTCATAAACAGCCACAATGTTGGAGCCCACAAAACATGAAATGAAATTATATTGTGTAAACGTGACATCTGCAATGAATAAAGATCAATTATATGCAAAAAGGATGGATAGAGAAAATACATATGCACACAATGCTGTAAAAGCCTAACAAAACCTACAAATTCAGCTGAGAATACCGGTATGCTTCAGCTTTGTGTGGTTTTTTCATTATACACTAGATAAGGTGTAGTCTATTGCTTATACTGTATAGATCTCATCTTTTCTCTGTCTATTCCCTTGTAGACCACAACTCAAACTTCCAGGCCCATACAGCTGCCGCCAGTGAACCCCACTGTGGTAACAGTGAGTAAGGAGATACACTCAGGTGAGACCTAAACTTCAGCCTAATCTGCCCTAGAACTGAAAGCTTATTTTTTGCCTTTGGCTTAGCGTGTTTTACTGTTTGTAATATTTGTAGGTGTTAAACTGAACAATACCGGAAAATATTTGATTTTGTAGTTAGAATTGTGCTCCTAGGAAAAGAAAGTGGTTACAATAAATGCTCACTAGTCCAATATTTTTTAAATAATTATGAAGATTTGATACTATTTGTCAAAATTGTACTCTAATTATAAATTTGACAGGGAAAATAAATCTGCTATTGTGATGGGCCTCAAGTATGTCTGTGAGCATCTTCCTGTATTTAGTTCCCTCTAGTGGCAATGAGATCTTTTACAACTCAGCATCAGCTCTTAATGCGACTAAGTTACAACAGATTGCACATCAAATCAATTATGTCACGTGTTTTTTTTTTATAGTGTTTTAATCATCACTAAAATGATATTAGTTAATGAACAATATGGTTATGTAATAAGAAGTAGTTCAATTATATGATATTAATAAGGCAGTAGTAGTGTGAAAAGATAATGGGTGACATCATCATCCAGTAAACAATGTACCAATGCTGAACAGAATTTCAGAATAGCTAAGGTGTCTACATTTCAAGATTTTTCCACAATGGTTTTAGTTAATAATTTTTAATGAACATCAGGCTCAGTTCATGGTTATGGACGAATTTCTGGCTCAAATGATGATTCACGACGAACATCTGGCTCATATGGCGATTCTCGTCGAACGTCTGGCTCATATGGCGATTCTCGTCGAACGTCTGGCTCAGATGGCGATTCTGAACAAACACTTGGCATATATGATGAGTCTCGACGAACATCTGGCTCGGCTGATGGCACACGAACTTCGGTTTTGACCAAAGATAGTAGGCGAACCTCAGGTTCCTCTGACTACAACAGGCAAACTTCAGGAGGAATTATTGATTCAGGACGGACGTCAAGCTCTGGGAGAGTCACAGGTTCGTCTGATAGCTCCCGACGTACATATATTGTGAGTAGTGATGGCCGAGGAGGTTATGGCTCAAGTGCTGAGAATGGCTACTCTGTGGAACATAGGCCTGGGACCTCCAGCTCCCAAGGTGGGTCACAGAGCATGAACGTAGGCCTGCTGCTGCTCCGTGCTCTTCAGTAGGCTTTCTACATGATGCTATGCATGAAGTGCTACCATAAAGCTTTGAAGCTTTAGGAGTGCCAGCCGCTTCTAGAGGAGACTGAGAGCGCGTGCCGCACATAAACTTTGCGTATTGCATGAAATGTAGCATTGCTATGTTATTTCATGTACATACATGGAGTGCTGATGCTTCAGCTTTCTGCAATGTGGGAATATTTCTTATAGGAATACTTCACCCAAAATTGCTAATAGTATTAAATAGCTATTTTATTCCTCATTAGCAATCATATATTTAATGTATAAAGTATTCCTTAAGGAATATGTTGACTTCAGGGCTGAATGGGGGTGAGGCCTGTTTGTTTTGTTAAGAGATTTGGTTTTTGCTAAAATTTTGACAAGAAGTGTTGATAAATTTACAAATATTTTTTTCATTGTGTTCTGTCAGCTATATCCAGGCACATGCAAGCTTTTTTTAAATGCACAGTTGATTATCCATATTGTGTGCAATTCTAACTGCATGTGTTTGACAGGCACAGGTGGAGCTCAGGGAGAAAAAGGCGAGAGAGGAGAGAAAGGAGCCAGAGGAGACCGTGGCCCTGAGGGACCCAAGGGAGATGCAGGGTCCAGGACCGGATCTGGAGGCGGTGCCAAAGGAGAGAACGTATGCTAAATTATATTTTAAAAAAATCTTTATTTTAATCTTTTAAGCATTATATACAGACCGTGTAAATGTTTGAAGTAAGTTAAATGTGTGTTAGACAAGACCAGGAGATAGCGAGGCCCCTTGTGCTGATGATTTCAGCCATATAGCCTGAGAAATGTTCTGATGTCAGAATGTTTATCTGTTATAGTAGCAGCTATGGTAAAGATAGACATTTATCTTTTATGTGTACTTTTCCAGGGTGGCCCAGGAGAGAAAGGAATGAAGGTATGTTATGACAATCACCAAAACCCAGTATGAATATTACTGCACTGATAAAACACACTGCCTGTGTCTTTTTGTGTATATTTTAGTAAAGCTGATATCTTTGCCCTTATTCCTCTGCCTTATTCCTCCGCCCATTTTCTGCCTAGTCAAAAGCTCCTCAGCCTTTTCCCATTCATGAAGAATTACACCTTTAAATGTGCAGTTTGTAATGTTTTTTTACCTAATCATATGATTTTAAAAATACCATATAAATGCTGTGATTCACAATACTGCATTGGAATGGATCTTGCAAGTTTACTTAATTTTAGGCTTCTGTTTACATTTTTTTCGGCCAAGAAATAGACTCCACCCCCAGCCAGAAAAAAGCTGCTCAGCTCTGCCCCCTTTCCATATAAGTCAACCCACAAAGCATATGTAGTGTCGACAGAAGGGGTGGGGTCGGTTGGAGGAGGAGAGGGCTTGTCAGTGTTTTTATTGCAATTGCAATTTGCCCTTACAGCCAGCAGAGGACTCAGAATATTACCAACTGCTTCTTCAATTTTTACATTTTTTTCCAAAAAATCTCTTGGACTTCCAACATGTACAAAAGTTACTAACAATTTTAAGAATGCACTTTCTCTATGAAGACAAACTGAAACTCATGTTTTTCTCATTTGACCCTCTCAGGGTGCTGCAGGATTTGGCTATCCCGGACCAAAGGGTGATCAAGGATCACCCGGTCCTCAAGGTCCTCCTGGTCCTCCCGGCCCCAGTGCTGACGTAGTGGAGAGGGGAGGCGGCTCAGTACTGCAAAGGGTAGCAGGACCCAAGGGACCTCCAGGGCCACAGGGTCCAGCCGGGACTGCTGGGGCTGATGGAGAACCTGTGAGCAACTCCACAACATACACACATCTCTTCTGAATAGTTCTTCACTCTCTACCAGTGGTATTCAAACAGTGGGGAATAAGCAGAATGGATTTTTAGTTTAACTTTCAAAATTTTGTGAAATAATGTGTGCACAATTTTTTATTGGTCATAGACAAATACTGTATATAAATATATAAATAGCCCTATGCACCGTTATTTCCGCATTTAGTATAGAACCATGAGAAAGTTACATGTAGACCATGTGCATAGACTATTTGGCTATAAGCAGAATAGCGCACACACAGCAGTTTTGTCTGATTCAAAAATGACAAGGACAAGAACACTTCCTTAGAATATGGATCTGTTTCAGTTATTGTCAACAGAAAGGTTCACCCCTTTTGTGTGATTTGTGCCAAAAAAAGTTATATATATTTAAAAAAAAAAGTTATATCACCTATATCAAAAATGTTTGAATACCACTGCTCTAAGCCTAGAAGGTGTAGCTCCACAAACCTTCACTTCATATTATTATGTGGTTCTGGTTTTGGGTCTACTACACATTCTGTTATATAGTACCTTTGCAGTCTGCGTTCTCTAATGAATAATAATGGTTGCTAATGACGATGCAAGGGACCAGTGCATCTCCCACTTAACAGGAAGAAAATTAATCAAGTAAATTGAAATGAACTTGTAAATTTCCAGATGGTGGTAAGAGGCAAGTGGATGTCCCCAGCGCTGTAGAGTTTAGTGCTTATCCTGCTTTAATAAATCAGATTTAGCTCATCAACTACTTATAATACTTATAATGCCTATCCTACTCTGAATCGGTTGTAGGCTGGAGAAAAGCTGCTGTGCTGTAGGCCAAATGGACTAAAAGTGAACAACACCAGCCAAGAATAATAACCATTTCATGGCTCTCCTAAAACCTGAAGCCCTTTATTCATGACACGAATGACCTCAACTGTGACTAGTGTCACACTGCTCCCTGTTTGTATTATATGTTCAAATATTATGTGCTGTTCATTTGTCAAACAAAAGGGCAGTTCCTATGTCAAAACACTTTTGTGTCTTGCCCAGTGAAAGCAATTATTGTCGCAAATGCCCATTGTATTCTGCCCTTGAAACGTGCAGCATAATGCATGGGATCCCCCAGATGCCTCAGCTCACATCTGTACAATTGCACCCTATAAATATTCTTCTTTCTGTGCTCTTCTAGGGTGACCCTGGAGAAGATGGAATTGCTGTAAGTTCTCCTGAGTAATGGAACACTTATACAATGTGGACCAGGGGTCAAGTGCATTTCTGTTTTTGAATGACTTCCATGTATCATTTCCTTTTTGACTACACTATAGACTGGATAAGTCAATAAGTCACTGGAGGGCCACAGCACTGTACACCTCAGTGTTTTCATTGCACTAACACATCAAATTTAACCAAACAACTTAATAATTAGCTAAGTATTTGACACATTTAAAACCCTGTCGTCCTAAACCCTCTTCTCGCAATGAAAAACTGCTGTGATTTACTAAACAGATGCAAAGGGCTTTTAGAACCGGGAAGAAAATAACAGTCAGTCACTACTTTTTTGCTCTTTTGCCTCATTGAATATGCATTTAGGGGAGTTTCCTTCTCAAAGCACAAAATAGTGGGTGGAGATTATTGTAATGAACCACCTACTCTTATTTACCAAGGCTGTTTTAATATACTGTGCTTGCATATGCTATAAAAACGCCTGTAAGCTGGTGTGTTTTTTGCTGGAAACGTGTGTTAGATCTCTATGGCTACAGAGGCAGCATATTCAAAAAGAGAGAGTTTTCAAATAATAAATAATAATAAAACATATTCTTTTTCTTCTTCTTCTTATTATTATTTTGTGAACATATTGCCTGCCAAGCTACATTATTATGAAATATAAGAGACATATAAAAGACATAATGAAATTAAACATGGATTTTTCAGAATTACACAGTTTTCAAATGTACACAGTATTCAGATAATCTCCCCTTCCTTAGAAAAAGCACATCCACTACTTAAACGGTCCGTTTGTGTGCGTTTTAAACTCTAATAACAAAGATCATTGCAAAATCCCCAGATCCGCCCGTTTATATTGCACCTTCCATATGTTACTTAGGCAAGTGTTCCTGTGTTCATTTGCATAGATGTTCTCAGTAGTTAAAATGACTACGCTCACCAGCACAAGTGGTCACTAAAATGGCTGTAAATAGCACTTCTCTTAGTTAATATGGACCACAATGCCCCACTGTGCACTGCTGTAGCTCTCCTAGACTCCTGGAATTGCTAATCCCTGGCATAGAATAGCATAAAGATTAATAATCAACAAACTGAAATAGAATTGCTATTCTTCTTTACTGCTTTTTGGATCTGTTCATCTACCTCTATTAGCAAATCTAATTATACACTACAGTATATGGAAAACCTTTATTACACATTGCACAAACCTCTATAATCAGAGGAGTCACAAGCAAATGCGTCACACTCACCTTCAGTCTCTCTCATAAACTTTTAGGGACCAGCTGGACCACCTGGTTTCCCAGGAACACCAGGAGATCCTGGAACTAAAGGAGAAAAAGTGAGCAAAATGATTACATTATCAATCGTGCATTTTAAAGCCCACATCAGGACCTGCAGCGACAGAGCAGCATCCAGTGGTACCTCAGGATTTATTAACGGAGAGGATGGTGGAAAGTGCATGTTGTTTATTTTATTATGTTGTTTTTGTTAATGTTCAAATGCCTCTGTAGTGGAGTACTAAAAATTGCCCTGCTAGTTGCAGCGATTCCTGATTGGGATTGAAAAATACAATGACAAATACAATGACAGAGTGAATCGACAGTGTAAAAATGTCAATGGCATGTGGAGAATTTGACCTACATGATCTGCTAAATATCTCATTTTCAGGGTGACAAGGGTGAAGGTCATCCAGGACCCAGGGGACCACCAGGACCTCCAGGACCCCCATCTCGCTCAGACAGGCCTGTGAGTTCTCGTGTCAAACTTACAGTTGCTCGTGACAAATTTTCTGCACTTTTCGAAAATGTGGTAGACTGTTTTAGTTATTAATGATCTTTATTTTATCTACAGACATTTGTGGACATGGAGGGCTCTGCCTCTGGTGATCTAGACGTTTTGCGGGTAGGTGTTACAAGCACAGGGCATCTCATTTTGCAGTTAGTGAATATTTATAGAGTCACGGCCAATATTTAGATTTATCTTTGGCTCTAGTGAACTACTAAGTGCATATTAACAGCTTGCCATAAAATCTAATTGTTTTGTTCAAATCTATATAATGTAATGTATAATGTCATTAGTTAAACATTTAGGCATATATGTGGATATGCCTTGTTTTTAAAAAAGTTTTTATTTTCCTTCTCACTTATATAGCAAATGTCATGATCTCAAAACTATATAGTAATTTAACCCACTCAATAATAACTGAACCAATAATAACTGAACAACTGGTAGACATTTTTAGATAGATGTAGAAATGGTAAATGTTTCTGACATTTCATACTTTATTTCTATGTTGCAGTTTATTTAGCAGTTTGTTCCTAGCATTTTGCTTGAGCATTATGTCGTTTTTGTCATTTTCATTTAATTTTACACACCTCCATCCAGAATATTCTTGCCTACATTGTGTATTTCGGTTTTATCATCTTTGCCTAATAGGGATTTGCAGGTTTGCCTGGTCCTCCTGGAGTACCTGGCCCACCCGGACCCCCAGGACCTGCAGGTCCTACCAGTGCTTCACTGGCTGCTGTTTCTGGTGTGTCTGGGCCTCCTGGTCAACCGGGAAAAGACGGGGCTCCTGGACAATCGGTACAGCTTTCTAAGATCTGTAATAAATAATAATATGCAGCATTCTTTCTTTAACACGGCTGCATATTTTATCCTGCAGGGACTTCCAGGTATACCGGGTGCTGACGGAAAATCAGGCCTGCCTGGCCCTAAAGGAGAGAAGGTAGGAGAGCATTTAAACTTTAATCCTTGGCCTCCTACTATTATTATTTTTTTTTGACAAGCTGTGGGTTTGCGTCGTTAGTTTTCACGGATAAGAAGAATTTGCGTGTTAAAATTAAGCATGATGATGATAATCCTCTGTGGGATTTGAAATTGCATGACAGGCCTAATTCTGCTCATGTAATGCCACTGAAGTGTCACTCATGCATGTGATATTAAGCACGCTCACCTCATGATCTGCAGGGTGATGCCGGCGAGTTGGGTCTACCTGGAGCAGTGGGACAAAAGGTTAGAACACATACACACACAAACACACACACGCACATGCACAAGCTGATGCAAACTCCTGAAATACTCAGGAAAACACATGCATTTTGAAAGCAGCGGTGCATTCATGAGATCCTAGTGATGTATTACAATGTGCTATTCAGTGACATTCAGCGTGTGCAGTGTGGGTTTCTTCACCACATAAGATTAAAATAAAAATCTCAATTTAGCCAGAAGGCTAACTTTTAAAAAACATTTTTTATAAAAGTCTTAAAAGACACCTTCAATATCTCCAGTTTATGATTTTCATCTGCATCTGTTTTCTTTAGCAAGGCTTCTACTTCCTCCAGTCTCTCTCTGAGCTTTTCTTTCTCTTCTCCTCATCCTCTGCGATAAAACACCCTCAGCATGACAGGTAGTAGGGCTCGCTGACCCTATGTTGGAGGGTTTTTAATAACATCTTGGATGTGTGTGAAGATGTTTTTGATATTCTCATGCTGGGTTGATATTTGTGACCAAATTGGAATGGTTGTGTTTGTGAATTGATAATACTAATCATTTGAATCTTCACTGCATCATTTGCATTTGCATATACACTGTAGTTTTGTTTAGTACTAGATCTAACTAGTAAATAGAGCTGATGTAAGCGGATCTGACGTTTGCTTCTATTATTATTATTTTTTTGCATTATCCCATTATCAAGATTATTCCTCAGTTTATTCTCTTATCATCTATTTTCCAGTTGATCTTATTTTGTCCTTTAATCATGTAACAAGGACACACAGACCCCATTTATACCCGGTCATTTCATGTGTCCTGTATCTGGATTGTATCCTGATAAGACCACATGCATTTACATTTGCGTCACATATGTCTCCATTTAGCCTTATTGAAATCCAATTGCTATATCAGACAGTAATATGAAAACCAGCTCATTACACTTGACCACCAACTTCCTGTGTTGTTCCTCGTTTGCAGTTGTTTTAAACAAAAATTTGGGTGTCAAATCTGGCTTAGAGAGACAGACAACAGATAAACATTTCTGTAGGAGTTCATTTAAGCTGGTCCTTCTTCATAATGTGGTTTAAAATCTTGTTTAGTCTCCTTTTATGTTTGAGAAACATTACAATTTCTAGACTATCTGATATAAAACAACTTATGATTCCCAATGGTAGCCTGATAAATCTTGGTTCCTCCCAAAGGTTTCTTCCTGATTGCTTCCTCCTTAGCGCCATCTAAAAAGTATAAAAATTATAAAATTGTATTTCATTAAAGTGAGGAGAAAGACTAAACACACACCTAGTTAGCCAGAATTTATTTTAATAATTAAGTTATTTTCATGTCAAAAAGACCTGATCAAAGAAGTGTGAAATAAAATTGAGCTAATAACATAACTATGCCTTAAGCGTTGTTGGTATGAGATGTCTCTGACTTTTACCTAAAGATGTGTCTCTATTCTCATCCATTGTACATTAATTTCCTGTATTTCCCAAGGGTGCATATGGGCCTCCTGGTCCTCCAGGAGCACCCGGCCAGTCTGGCCTTGCCGGCCTTCCCGGACCAATGGGACCCGTGGGACCACCAGGGCCTCCAGGACCAAGCTACCGTGTTGGCTTTGTGAGTATAATAATAATAATAGTAATCATAATAATACTTATAAATAGCACCTTTCACCTTTAATTTTGAGATTGTATTGAGAGTTCCAATAAAATCTCAAGGTGCTTTACATAAAAGAGCATAATAAGCAATAATATGCAGTAATAAAATATATTTTTATTCAGTTTATTATATTACTGCATATGATTGCTTATTAATAAAAATGATACATTTTATTAACATATACAGTACATAAAACAAAACAAGTGTATATATACAGATTTTTAATGAAAAAAAACCTCTAACCTCTTTTATGAGGAAATAAACACTATTGCTGTTGTGAAAAGAAGCATCGTTTTTTATAAGCGATCATGTGTTGTATCTAATATTTTGGTTTAATCATCATGAAATGACTTTAGCTGCCAGTGATGTATAATGCAGACAGGGGGTTTTGTTGAGTCACCGGAAATGTGAATGTTCTTTTTGAAGAAAACAGGCTCTAAAATCTGAATACTGTTAAAGTCATCTTTTGGAGCGAATGGCAAAACTGCTGCTCTTTTGAACCTCTGATGATGATCTTTGTGCTGCGCTGCTTCTGGGGGACCAGACCTGGACTGTTATGAGAATTCCTTTTCTCTCTTTGTTCAGGATGACATGGAGGGTTCTGGTGTAGGCGTTTTCAGTGGCATGCCTGGAGTCAGAGGACCAGAAGGCACACGGGTTAGTGAGCTCTCAGTCTACAGTTTATAACCCATTTATACTCCATTTGGAGTACTTTTAAATTAATGGCTCATGTATCACTGTAATTCCTTTTCAGGGTCCACCTGGTCTTCCGGTAAGAAGTTGTTTTGTTCATATGATTATTCTGAAACTATTCTTTATTAAAGATAAACACCACTGATGGTGGTGTTTGACTTATGTATTTACGTGCTGTTTTGAGTTTTGGTGTATGGTTTGCCCTGTAGGGTCAGTCTGGTCTACCTGGGCAGAAAGGAGACAGAGGCAACGAGGGACTTCAGGGAAGAGATGGCCGTCCTGGACTTGATGGTTTTCCTGGACCACAGGTAGGCGTGTGACGATATATGAATATGATGCTATGTAATGATAAACTTGTGTTTCTTGTGTTGTTTTGGGCCAACTCATATATTATCTTGAACCAGATCAATCTGGTATGGGCACATTTCTTAGAGCCACACATCATTAGCACAAACATTGTGTAACCCCATAATGAGCATTACAAACTGGAAACTGATGGTGGTGTGATTTGGGTTTTGCCCACAGGGACCCCAGGGGGAGCGTGGATTTAAAGGAGAAAGAGTAAGTATTTCCTCATATGTTAACAAACATCATAAACATTTGTGAACCTGATGGTGACTGAGTTATATAATTGGTTTGATCTGTTCACGTCATAGGGTGAGCCGGGCCGGGATGGTATCGGCCCACCAGGACCACCTGGACCTCCAGGACAAATCATCTATCGGTCTTCAGATGGCGTAAGTAAAATCAATAAACGAATAGGTTTCATATCACTCTAGTGCACCTATGTGGAGAAGTGTTTGTTGCGCCGTGGGTAATACTTATTTTTTTTCCCTCAGCATGACACTATGGTTGGAGGATCTCAGGTAAGAGCCTTAGAATTTATCTGAAACTTTAAGATATTCTGTTCTACTGCAATAAGTATTAGTATAAGGGTTAGCTATTTCAAACATGAAATATATAATGATTACCAAAATGACACAAATATTGTGCAAGCAAATAACTGGAGCAGGGATCATTCTCATAGTGGTGCTTCCAGCTCCTTCCAGCAAATAATTGCATCATGGTTGGACTTTCATATCTGTTCAGTGATGCGCAGTTTATAACCAGTAATTTTGAAATACCATACCTTATTTTTTTCCTGTCTTGATTTGTAACCTTATTATTACTGCTGCTCCCTCTGTAGGAAACAAAAACTCAAACAGGTGTTACGATTTCCCCCTTTCTGCTTATGTGTGTGGGAAAATTGTTAGACCAGTTTCTCTTGTAAACCCCTAAAAAAAAATATATAAATTTTAAAAAGTGAGAACACCATTAAATGAAATAAAAACTTCTGAAAGTTTGCATGTTAACCCAGCATCATGTCAAACCTGAGTTTCATTTCTCTTACTGAGATATGAATAGATTTTTGGGGTTTTGATGTATTTGTGGCAACAGATTATCTTTCAACACCCTGCAGTTCTTTATGTAATTTGATAAATAATGATCAAGTTTAAATAAGCTGAATTACATGTCTTTTCAGTCTATACCTGGCATACCTGGTCAAGCAGGATTCCCGGTAAGTACAAATTGTCTGTTCAGTTATTGGCTTCACGGTGCACTACTTTCACAGCTACTGAGGCTTTAAAGGAACGGTTTTGGGCAAAAATCTAATTTACACACATTTTCAAATTGTCAAATGATGTCAATGAGCAAAAACATGTTAGGTGTCCAAATTGCTTCTTTTATTACTAGAGCTTTGAGAGTAATGTAGGTAATAACTAATAGCCACCACTAAGCATCATGTAGGTAATGAGTTTCGACCACCACATAGAATCATGCAAACTGTATGCCAAAATAATCGCACATTTTCTTCAGACAACATTGCTTGATTAAGTGATACCATTTGTAAATAATCATTTTCATTTGAAATAGCAGAACATTTGAGATATATACATCAAATCAAACAATTCAGGGTACACAAATACACAGTTTACTTTTGTCCCATTTTATTTATCCCTGTTTGCCATACAGTATATTTTAGATTCAGTTTTGAGTCTAGTGTGTGAGGATTTAGGCATGAAGTTTGCATGAAGCTAACTGGTGGTCATAAGCTTCGTTCTGCCGCTTCAATGCAGTATTAAAGAAGTAAAGTTTGGATATGTTAAAATATGTTTGATACGAGAGGTTTACTCAAGCCATTATAAATGAAGTTTTGGATCCCACCTAATGTTTGTCTCTATTCTGAAAAAGGGCCCTATTGGACCGAAGGGTGAGAGAGGGGACCCAGGTGCTCCAGGCTATGGCAGTAAGGTCAGTCGCACAGTTTGAGTTTGATTTGACTCAAATCTTATGGGTTTTTTTTTTTCAGAGGCGTTCCCAATTAAATATTCCTTGTGAAGTATAACCAAAAGTAGAGACCCATAGCTATTGAAGCTGCCTTGTTATTTCCTCCACTTGAACACATTCTGTTTGTAGGGTGAGAAAGGAGAACCTGGCGTGGTTATTGGACCTGATGGAAGCCCTCTAGTTCTTGGTGGAATGGTGGGTCCAAAGGTGAGTGCTTGCAAATTTGCTTTAAGTAGCTTTATAACTAAATAGAGGCTTACAACTAGTTTATTTGTGTTGTGCTCTAGACAAACGTGGAGCCCTCTTCACTACTGAGTTAGAGATATTTACCTGTTTCAACCCCAAGCTACAGTATATTGTACCCAAGTGAACAGATGGTTGCACACTGTAACTACATTCTGTAACTTCACCTTCGGTTCTAATCAGCATATTACAACCAGGGGATCTTTTTTTCATGCTTTCATTGCTGTTGCTTTCTCTAGGGGGAGAGGGGACCTGCTGGACCAGTCGGACCTTCTGTGAGTATGATATAGTTTTGGTATCAGAGTCCTCTGGTTTGATGAAATTGCAATGTTGATATTGTAAGTAACATTTCTCTCTGGCTGGATACTTACACAGGGAGCATATGGTCCTCTCGGTTTGAAGGGTGAGATCGGAATGCCAGGCAGGCCTGTGAGTCCTTCATTTATAAAGCTGAACATTAAAACATGTTATTACTACCTTCCTGAGATTTTCAGACACTACATTAGCTATTAGAGGTTTTAACTAAGTGCCCTTGACATGTCACTACAGGGTCGGCCAGGAATGCTTGGAAGTAAAGGAGAAAAGGGAGAGTCGGGCTCTGGCGCTGGATACGGTTACCCTGTAAGGACAAGATACATAAAATGTGCATTTGTATATCTGTATGTGTATATAATCTCTTCTGATTTGACAACTGAACTGCAAGTTTCTTTTTGCGTCTTCTTAAGGGTCCACCCGGGCCTCCAGGGCCCCCAGGGGCCCCAGCATCCCCCACAGCTGTGGACAGATTTGGTGTAAGTGTTGTTGTTTTTTTTATATCAGATAAGCTGTAATTCATGCGTAAATATTGCTAAGAGCACTGCACTGCTTAACAAATGCAGGATGGATTATCTCTGGATTTTCAAAGCATAAGCAGTACAGTAAGGCTCCAATCACTTTGAGCTTTCATTTTTCAGAGATATGAAGACACGGGAAGACTGTATCCAGGTGAGCTGTTTTGCATACTTGTACTCATTTTATATTGTTTACAAAAAGTGCAGCGGGCAGAAATTGTGCTAAATTAGAAGTCATGATGCAACATTTCATTTAAACATTTGCGAATTTCTTATTGTTACCTATTGACGTTTTTTGAAGGGGGTATTCACATTTGGTTGGTTAGCTGATGATCCATGCAGGAATAATCCACATTGTGTAAATTAGATATCTTACAGTGTCTGTAGCCATCAGCTGGACTTCAATGACCACTTGACTCATTGTCAGGTTTTCCACTGACTGATGTGGTGCCATTATTTATAACTTTTTTTTCTAGGTGTGAAAGGAGAGAAGGGAGACCGTGGAGTCCCTGGCATTCCTGGGTCGGCAGGTGAAATCCCACCCTTTCTATCATCTCACAATTGCAATAACAATATTACAAATACATAAAATGAGTACTTTTTTTGTCATAACATTTAAGAAATCGGATGTCCAATAAATCAAGAGCTTGAAATTATAAGGTTCAGTCAGACAATTCTGTGATTTTAAGTTACTGACAAAAGTTTTGACCTTCAATAAGGTTAAAGCGGGTACAAATTTTCAACTTTATATATATATATATATTTATACTTTTAAACAATATTTTGGTGTAAAGCTTCTCACATACAATATATTCAGTGGCATGTAAATGACATATTTATAATATTACTAATTTTTGCCAAAAAAGTCAGATAGAATCTTATAATTCCAAGGTCTCGAAATATACAACAGTTAGTAACTTTCATTTTACTTACAAAATAAAAAAATTCTTTTGTATTTTCTTCTGTAGGCAACTTCGACATTTACACTATAAAGGTCAGTTACATTTTTCTGTCATATTATATCACTATGCAAAATGGGTCCATATCACAATGGAGGTGTGTACTGAGAGGCGTGTGTTTGTGCTGTGTATGTTCACAGAATGAGCTGAAGGGTGAACGTGGAGAACACGGTCTGAAAGGGGAGAAGGGTGAGCCGAGTGGGCACTATGGTCCTCATTACGGAGGTGCACAGGGACCACCAGGACCTTCTGGAAGCCCTGGACTTCCTGTAAGAACTAGTGGAAGGGGTTTGAAATACATATACACTGAGTTGCCAGTTTGGTACACCTATTGTTGTGCCTCCTTTGGCCTTTAGTACAGCAAGAATACGCCTGATAATGGATTCTACAAGATGGTGGGAAAATTATTGTGTTTCACAATTGGTTCAAATTGCACAGCTTATTTTGAACAGCACTTTTCACCACATCCCAAAGATGCTCAATGGGGTTGAGATCCCGGAACTATACAGGCCGGTGATGCAATGAAACCTCGCAGCTATGTTCCTGGGACCATGTGACGACGATACATGTGACATGTCCATCCAAGTGTTGATAAACTGTAGCTATGAAGGCATGAATGATATTCAGATAGGCTACGCCATGGTGTTCAGACATTCTTTACACTGCCACAACCAGCCTGTACTGTTGACACCAAATAGGACAGCTCCATGGACTCATGTTGCTTGTGCCAAGTTCGGATTGTTCCATCAGAATGATGCAAAAATAACTTGAATTCCTCTGACCAGGCAACTGGTCCTTGTGCTTTTCATTGGAGATGCACTTTCTTAATCTTTGCTGATAACATTGGCACACAACATGGTCTTCGCCTGTTGTAGCTCACAAAGGCCTAATAAGTGGTACGTTCTGAGATAACATTCTGAACACCAATGTTGGATGTAATTTGCATGGTTGTGGCCCTGTTTGCTTGCACAATTCCCACTTTTGACCTCTCTAATCTACAAGCCACAGGATTGGTGATCACTGGTAGCTTTTTGCTTTTCACACCATTCTCGGTACACCCTTGAAACAGTAGTGGATGAGAGCTGTTTTGGGAAATGCAAGTACTGGCACGCCTAGCGCCAATTATCATGCCATGTACAAAGTCACTAAGGTCACTCGTTTTGCCCATTTCAACACTCAATTGTACACTAACTGATGCTAGAAATGCTGCATTACCTGATTTATACCACACACTGCAGTCATGTGACATATGACTTGTACAGTTTGTGTGATGGTCGGGAGTGTACCTTATAAACTGGCAACTTGGTGTATATTTGTACAATATATGGGTAATTTTAGTGTTATAAAGGTGACATTTGAAATTATATTGACTTGCAAAGTATCTAATCGCTGGCAAAATCTTATCATCAGGAAGTGTGTATATATGGTCATGTGACCTTTCAGTCAGAATGCAGACCAATATTCACAAGTAAGATATTAATTTACATGTTACAAATATATAGTAGTTTATCAGCATTATGTACGTGGCATCACAAGGAGTTTTTTTGGAGACTACATGTGCTGTGCATTTGCAGAAAACATTATGTATATATGTACAATTTTAAAGAGACTTGAATGAACACAAAATTATAGTTTTAAAAATATTTGCTTTGGTATATTCATTACCAAAGTAAATCTAGCATTATGGATGTGACATTTTATGTGAGGTATGTAAAAAAGTCCTTCACAGATTATAAAAATCACAAGTCTGTGTGGTTAATTGTTTTGTGAAACAACTGAAATAGGAATTAAGAAATAACTAAGAATGAAAGAATACACTCCAACCCAATAAGGAAAAATAATGGCTCCCTTGATTCCTTGCATGAAACGGTGCAGTATGCCAGGGTGAAATATGCTGTGTGTCAGCGACCATCATATTTGATGGATGATTGATGCAATTTCTTTAAGAATTCAATCAGTTAAATATAGACCTAAGGAGGCAATTTGAAAAGTTTTTTTTTCCCCTGCACTCACAACCTATCCATTGTAAGTTTTTTTCATGGCAAGGTTTAGTTTGCCCTGTACTCACGCCTGCAATTTAACTCATTAGCTAAATATCTAAATATATAAAACCTAATGAGGCTCTAAAATGCAGATTTGTGGAACAAACCTGGTCTAATGTGGTCTAATCCTAACAATTGCTCTGATTGTATTGATCATTTTAGGGTCCTAAAGGAGATTCCATCAGAGGGCCTCCTGGTCCACAGGGTCCACCGGGATCTTCTGGTGTGGGTTATGAAGGCCATCCAGGAAACCCAGGACCACCAGGACCTCCCGGGCCACCTGGTTCACCTTCATTACCTGGAGCTCACAGACCTAGTGAGTCAGAAATACCAACACACCAAGTTTTATAAGAAAATTAAATTCTCAGCTCAATCTAGAGTTTGTTCTGTTTTCTTGACTGGGTAGATTGATGTTTTTGATGGTTTTACCCATTCAGCAATCAGCATTCCTGGCCCTCCTGGTCCCCCTGGTCCACCTGGGTTGCCTAGTGGAAGCACTGGAGTAAGTAGCATGCAAGGAGAGTTCAGTTACTCTCAGTTTCACATGGCATTGTGAAGCAATCTTCTATTGCAATCTCATTCTGAGTGAGTTTAGGATATTTACTCAGTAAAGTGCAGGCACAACAAACCAATGTGATGCGTCCAGCTCTTGGCTTTATGTAGTATGCATGACTGAGCTGTTTTGCAGTTTGGGTTAAGACTCCAATAACAAAAATATTCCGCCTTTTATAGGTGACGATACTGAGATCATATGACTTAATGCTCACGACAGCACGGAGACAACCAGAGGGTGCGCTCATCTACGTAGTGGACAAAAGCGATCTCTATATCAGAGTGCGTGATGGCGTCAAACAAGTCATGGTACGGTGCTTTTGCCTGTCAGGAAGAAAAAAAATACTTTAGTGTAAATCCATCCATATAGGAGCAGAGCGGCATTTCTTTCACTCACATCTGAATATGAAATTCTGCTTTCTTCCAGCTTGGGAGTTATAGCCCCTTCTACAGAGATTTGGTAAGTAGTTTTGCATGTGAATAAAGAGTGTGCTAAATCTGCGCCCTTTGGCTATTACTCAAGCAACCACATTAGCATTTAAATGCACAGCTGGTACAGCATTGAAGGAACAGCGGCTTTGCTTTCAGAGATACACACTGTATGCCTTGTTGTACACTCTCTTTACAGGACAACGAGGTGGCAGCAGTGCAGCCTCCTCCAGTAGTGCACTACTCTCAGAGCCACTCGGCAAATAACGGAGCAGGGCACTTCTCCCACGGTGTCGAGCCTCCAGCACGGCAGCCAGAGAGCCACGGGAGAGAGCAATCTCAGCCAGGCAGTGTGCCTACTGACCCCCGCTACAACACACATTACTCCTCTCACCCAGATACCAGGTACCCGCCTCAGCCGGACCCCAGATATCCGCCCCACACTGATCAGCAGTACAGCCCTGTAGAGCCACAGAGGTACCCGATCACCCCCATCCACAGACCCAGACCCAGTGTACCTGTCCATCAGCCTGAGGGCCATACACACACATCAGGACCAGAGGTGAGCTCACAACACAGCTTTTTTTTCTTTTTTTTTTGCAAAAGACGAGTACGGCCAGTCTAAGGCAAAAGTCTGCCAATTTTGTCCAAATTGAGTATTTGTTGTTTTAGCCATATAATTTTATTTAATGAATTAAAAATGACCTCACAGTTAATCATCAGACAACCCTCAATCTAATTATCTAGCTACTACCTTTTGGCTGAAGAACATGTCAAATTTGAAGTCATTTCACTCTAAGTTGTTTCTGTCTTCTGCCTTAGTAGGGCAAAATAATATTAAAGTTATATATCTATGTATTATTTTTATTTTACTTAAAGAATCTGTTCCTTATTTGACCCTCCATGATCCTGTGTCTTGTAATGAACGCTGTACAATTGTGCTGGTTTTAATTCTGTTTTGGCTGGAGTTGCTTGTGTATAATACCATGTGGTTGTCTCTGTGTGAACAGCTGCATCTGATTGCCCTGAACAGCCCTCAGGTGGGGAACATGCGGGGCATCCGTGGCGCAGACTTCCTCTGTTTCCAGCAGGCGCGTGCTGCAGGCCTAAAGGGAACGTTCAGGGCCTTCCTGTCCTCAAAACTGCAGGATCTCTACAGCATCGTCCGCAAATCTGACAGAAACACACTGCCCATTGTCAACCTCAAGGTGCGTGTCCTCTTAACCCTCATGTCCTTTAGCAATGGATGTCCAACCCAGGCCATCTCTTTTAATTAATTACAGCACTAAATAAAATACCAAATATCTTAATTATTAGCAATATGAAAAGCATTAATTAAACAGGCACACTAAACCAAATAATTGGAGATCCTCCTGATGACAGGTGTGTATGCACAGGGGTGAGTGCAAATAAGAGATGGGTCTGTCTGTCTGTTTTCATTTGTTTATAATAATTCCTAATATTTTTCATAGATAGATAGATAGATAGAGAGATAGATAGATAGGTAGGTAGATAGATAGAAGACACTGTATATGTACAGTATACATAAGGGTTATTTATTACTATACCAATGATTTTAGTTTTAGTTAGCTTGACTTGTTTTTTTGCCAATAGCATCCTTTTTTTTTAGTTAGAGATTTTCAACCGCAGTCTTTTCCCCCTCTGCCCTCATCAGCTAATTTCCACTTGCTGAATCAGGTGTGTTAGCAGGGAAACCAGTGAACCGAGCCGTTTGGCTTCCCCTGTGCTTGGTCATGTGTCAGTGTTGTGCTGATGTTCTTTTCTGCAGGACCAAGTGCTGTTCAGCAGTTGGGAATCTCTGTTTGGTGATTCGGAGGGCAGGATGAAGAACAACGTACCCATATACTCGTTCGATGGCAGAGATATTATCAGAGACAGTGCCTGGTGAGAGACACAGCCTTGGCTTTATATCCAGCAGACCTCAGACTTCTTGTTTGTGTTAATTGTCAGCCAGATTTCTTTTACTAGGTCTATTTATTTATACTTATTTGGTGTAGTTAATTGTAATGAAGCATTGTTTACAGTGATATCATTCCTGATAAAGCACATCTTATTCATTCTCAAGGTTTACTATACAGCACCAATCTTGATGTATTAAATTTGTACTATAGATTTCTATGAGGCCAGTGTATCTGATCTGTCACTACAAAGTTGGATATTAAAATAGAAATTCTTCCTTAGGCCGTATTCATATGTTCCAAAACTGATGTATAAGCATTTCTGCGCTATATTCCTGGGTCACCTTTATGCAAGACACCACTAATTCCCTCCTACTGTTTCTTGACTCTGCATGTGGGATCACATGTCCTATTTTATACCATAGTATAATATTTCTCCCCCTGTGTGTGCCCTAGGCCAGAGAAGATGATCTGGCATGGCTCCAACAGTAACGGTCACCGTCAGATGGATAACTACTGTGAGACGTGGAGGACTGCGGATCATGCCGTGATGGGTCTGGCCTCGTCACTGCAGGCCGGCCAGCTCCTACAGCAGAAACCCAGCAGCTGCTCCAGCAACTTCTTATCCCTTCAGGACTGCGGTCACACATTTCAATGGACTTCATCAAAGGCCTTTCTCCATCTCAAGGTAACAGTCATCTTGGTTATAGGTGATTGATTTTCCAAAGCATGTCACTTTGTGCCCCTACCAAAGCTTCTTTTAGCTCAAGAATCTGCCAAACTCATTCTGAATCATGCTGTTCGTTTACATGGTTTTCCAAAAGACATTATTTCTGACTGTGGCTCACAATACACCTCTAAGTTTTGGAAAGCTTTTTGAAGACTCCTGGGTGCCTCTGTCAGCCTGTCTTCTGGCTTCCATCCCCAATTCAATGGTCAATGTAAATAAAGACTTGGAAACAGCTTTGAGATGCCTTGTCACTTCCAACGCCCCCTCCTGGAGCTCTCACCTCATTTAGGCCGAATTTGAACACAACACTGCGTCTCTATTTGAAGTCCAGTTTGGTTTTCAACTCCCTCTCTTTCCAGAGAAGGAGTCTGATGTAGGGGTGCCTGCTGCTGAATTGATGGTTCGTCGTTGTTGCCAGACCTAGAGGAAAGCTTAATCAGCCTTGTTGAGTTCAATTCTCGCTTGGGCCTGGTTCAATCTGCAATAAGGGCAGCATGAAAAGACAATTGGTTAGACAATGCAGTGTGTCTTGCCAATCATTTAGCCTGGTGGAAAAGCTTGAACTACTGTGTAATGTTGTTTCCAATCTCCTTAACTTGCACTGGGCTAGATTTTTGCTCAGTCTTCGGACTGGAGACTGTCTTTATATCGCAATGGTCTTAACCTTCCAGCTATTCTTGAACGTTTTTTAACCGAGGTGTCATTGGAATATTATTACAATGGAACTCTATGGGAATAGATGAAAATGACTAAGAGGGCAACAGTTGAGAAGAAATATATTACTCCAGTGGGAAATGCCTGAAGAGATCTATGGATTGATTTGCACTCCCACAACAAATTTATGCGATTTGCAACTTTGAAATGATTTTCCAGCAGCATGGCAT
>JAOUQW010000046.1:17953960-17966019 GCA_028565825.1 Olivaichthys viedmensis | reverse complement strand
AGAAAATACTGTGCTTGCAAGGAGCAGAAATTGATGGAGGGATGAAAGCACAATTAAAGTTTTTAAAAAGGTTTAAAATATACACACAGTACTGTGCAAAAGTCAGATTTTTGTTTACGCAATTTTCAATGAAATGGCCATTCAGTACTTATTGTTCATTATTTGGTGGTAAACAATAATGATAGGAAAATGTTACAGAACATTCATTCCATTTTCAGTCAAACAGCCATGCAGTAACACAATATTTCCGTTTTGGTGTCAGACAATAATCCTGTAAATGTGAATTTGTACTTAGTGTTGAAGACTTTTGTGTGATTTTCTGTTAAATACATTTTCCCATCATTATTGTTTTCCACCAAATAATTAACAATAAATACTGAATGGCCATTTGATTGAAAACTGAATAAACAGTGGTCGCTGACTTTTGCACAGTACGGTATATTTTAAATATTTTAAAAAGAAAAATGGGGGAAAAAAATTAATAAAATAAATGTGTGATGTGTTTGATATAATTATAATATTGTGCAGTCTGTTAAAGAACAAGTTTGTAATTTTGGCTGCCTGTGAAGAGAATTGCGCAGTTGTAATAAAAACACTGACAAGCCTACCTACCTTACCCCTTCTGCTGATACTATGTATGCCTCATGAATTACCTTTTAGGCAAAAAGGGTCAAATCTGAACAGCTCTAACTTTTGTGGTGGAGCTAATTTGTGGGCCAGAAACTTTCCAGATCCATTGCATGGAAATATTGCAAATCAGAGGTTTTCTAAGGTATCTGAAATTATATGATTATTATAGGTCTAGAAACTCATTTAAACATTCAAATTGCACCTTTAAGCGGTCATACCTATATGTTTTACCTTGCAAGCACAGTAATAGTTATATTAAAAAAAATGTAACTGTGTATTTTCATTAAAGAACACTGTCGTATTTCTTGATGTGACTTCAGTAAGCTCAAGGTCGGGCAAGGCGGATCTTGAAAGCCAAAAGACTTTGTTTTGTTCAAGTTTCAAGATGTCTGGTAGAGGCAGGTAAACTGGACATTTAATCTGTCCTTTATCAAGGAGGAACCAGCTGTCTGATAGGTTAAGGTGACGTGCTTCCTTAACTCGTCAACATTACAGCGCACATCATAAATAATATATATTTAATAATGTCACAGCCGAGTGAACTTGAGCTGAAAGAGACCTGTATTCCCGCAGATGGCTCTGCTTTATTAACCTGCTGATACTGGGCCAACACATAAAAACCACTATGAAAACATTGTACTTACTATAACACACGGTGACCATGTACAGTGGCTTTTTATCGCTGGCAGGAATGACATTTAAAGCATGACTACCCCCAGAATGAATTAATTTTTAATGAGATCTCCTCCTGTCATCATCTAATATGGCAGCAGTCACCCATGTGCACTCTAACTTCAGATGGCAGTGACTTTACATAATACCTGTGCTGCTTGAAAACATCTTGCTCTACATGTTTGTTGCAACGAAATGCAGGTTATGATTAACAATTTCAATATCTGTGTTAATTTTTTACTTCGATTTTTGAACCTTTACCATTCGTTTCTCATGCAAGTGTTTCAGAGTCTCTACCATGGAGCTGGCTGGTGAGGCAGCATTTTAGCAACACTTAAGTGCTTCTCGTATTCCCATAACCTCCCACTCCTCGCGAAACACACACACACTTTCTCACGCTCCCACTCACACACTCTTAGTGCTAAGTTCACTGGTACGTACCTAGCACTCTCTGAGGTTTTTGTGCACCAACATTTCTGCAGCTGGAAACATATCCAATGTGACATCTGCTCCCATCTTTCATGCATTTTTTATGGCCTCTCTCCCTCCCAGAAAGAGCCGTGCACTGTATTAAGGCAAAGTGCACATACTCCGTCCAGAGTGCCACTTCTTTCTTCTTGCATGTTCTCCTGTCCTAGCAACACCTTCCCAGGTAGACGCAGACAGTCCGTCCTGTGTGTGTAGGTGTGTGGATGAACAAATTCAGTGAGATGGAAGGACAGATGACAGCGCTGATAGAAAGTACGCTGTGCACTGAACCCGCAACCCTGATGAGTCATGATCGGGTGTTTTGCGCACCCATGCCGTGTGGTATTGGCCCAGGTTATGATGCACTCTGGTATTGATAGCCCCATTGATTTTTTCTACTTTCGTAAATTTCCCCAAGCCGGCCGGAGCACTTCCTGTTCTGGGGCCCTGAGCCTTTCGGTCTGGAATAAAGCTGTGACCTGAGCTTTTCTCCAGCACTACTCTTACCCCAGTATCTCTCGAGAGCTTACCTGAAAGAGAGAGAGAGAAAGAGAGAGAGAGAGAGAGAGAGAGAGAGAGAGAGAGAGAGACCCCGTCTTTTTGCCCTGTTAATAACGGGACATTTATTGCTCTTCTCTCTCTGGAGCTCTGCTTCCTGCAGTGCAGAGGAACTGAGGCTTGATGTGCTTTTCATTTATCATTCTGACAGTCTGCCATTGATCATGTATCACGCTGGGAGCTCGGCTACGCTATTGATCTGGAAAATAAAATAAGTCTTTATGAAATCATCTCACTTTTGCGTCTTGGCTTTTAGTCACATGTAAGGGACGTGATGTTGTGTATTCTTACAGTGGCTTTGAAAGATAGGTCAATAATTGCCTATAGTCCACACTCCTAGTATATTTCAGCTCAGTTAGTTTCTTCTCCCTGGCTCTCTGCTGGTTTTATTTTGCGCCTGATTAAGTCCTCCACAGTTCGCCGAAGCCCTTCTGTGGATGTGAAGAAGCTTCTCTGCCAGTTCTGCAGTGGAGCATGCAGTGTTATTGTGCTGGGTTAAGTGCTTCACAATCTAATTACTCTAATGTCAGCTGCAGTCTTAAATCACACTCGCTGGCTAAGTGCGCCGCTCGGTCTGTCCTTCAGAAAGGAAAGCCTCACGCTGCTACTCAGACTGATTATTCCGATTGGATATGAGCTATTGCATTTATTGGCTGGTATGAGGCACCGGCTGCTTCGGCTCCCATTGGTCGCAGCAGAGGCAGCTTGCTGGTGCGCGATTGGCTCCTGGGAGAGAGTGGGAGGTGAGCTCTGTCTTTCCTCCTGGTGCTGAAGCGCGCGTGCATGTAGGGGACTCTTTACTCTCCCATTATTTGACCGGCTGCAGGTATTGGTGTCTGCCTCTTCCGTGCGCGTCCACGCGTGTTTCTGTGTGTGTGTGTCTCACTGTGTGTGTGTGTCTGTAGCAGAGAGATCAAGAGCAAGAGGAAGAGGAGCAGCGTTTCCTCACCCCCCTCTGGCCTCCCCGTCTCCCTGCTCCCTGTCACTCCATCCTTCCTCCCTCCCGGACTGCACTGGCCTGGACCCTGTACCCATCAGCCCCTTTGACTCTCCTCTCTTCACCATCCCGCCTCGGCCGCCGCAGGTAAGGAGCCGCACTAACATGACCGGCTGCAGAGCTGCTCCAGTTGCTCACAAGGTACAATAGCTTTTCTCTCCTTTGGGCTTTTTGTTTTCTTCATTTATTTGTCATGTTGCATGTGCATTTTTGTTTATGTTTCTCTCTTTTTCACTCATACAATCACTAACAAAAACATACACACATTAACACTCTCACCATCCCTTTCTTTTCTGGCTTTTTAAGTTCTCCCTCTGGCACTTCCTCTCATGAGAAAGTGTGGAGATTGGGGGATTGGGATGTACGCTGTCACGGCTTTTGAGCCCAAATACGGCTCATGCTGAGTGCTTCATACGACTTCCTCTTGACAAGCTGTGACTTTACCTGCGCCACTTTAGAAGCACTCCGTAGCCTCACTGGAAACAAACTATTTGTAATCTAAGTGTCTACTTCAGCTCTTCTTTGTTCTGCTGTGGTAGTTTTATTAGTACCATTACTTTTCTGCTTATGTTTATTGATTCCCATCCCATCTAAGCGAGACACTTACTGTAACCCCAACTTGCTCCAGGTGAAAACTTATTGAGGCTGTTCAATAAAAGTTCATTTGGGCAAAATCATCAGCTCAATGGGTCAATGTAAAAGCAGATATTGTATGGTAAACATGTGCTTTGGAGTTTGCCAGAGAACGAGAAGACAAATAGCATGACGTAGAAGAAATTGTAATTACTTTAGGACCGGCCTGATCCAATCAAGCAAGCTTTTCACTGGGCAGTTTAAGCATTAACATGGTGTATAAACCATCACAGCCACAGCAAAAAAAGAAAGAAAAAAAAAGAAAAGACTGCTTAGTTCCCGGTCCTCTACTCCACAGCACTTTGCCTCAAATGAGATTTTTCCTGAAGAAGTGATGGAGCTATCAATAGTGACTGAACATATTTCACGGAGATCCTCAAGTGCTGAAGCATGCTTGATTAGACTCTAGTCTACCGTCCAGGTTTGGCCTGCAAATGGCTCACCAGTCATCTTCTGATTGATTTAACAGTGACAGGATTATTTGAAGCCATGACCACTAATTAATTGTTAGTCTTGATTTTATATTATCTGGACATGTTGGCCCAATGAGAAGAAATTATGACTACATTGTAGCCCACTCATCATAATAATTGGCCTTTTGTAATGTTCCCGGTTTCTCATGCACATACGCTTGATCCTGCCTTTTTGAAGAAAAGCAGAAATTCACTGGGTGTTTTGTCAGGTGTAGCTATGGGAGGCTTTATTCATCATGATCATGCTGAGACCGCAGGCTTATTTTGCAGCGTAGACCTCAAATTGTCTGGGGATGTTGGAAGTGTGGAGGCATTGATTAGGCAAGTAAGCTGAGAGAAGAACAGGTGTCTTAATTAACACCAGTATCCCTTTGCAGCCACCCTGGCCTGTTTCCAGCAGTGATATAAAGAACGAGTAATTATTCAAATTAAAACGCTTCTTTTTTCATCGCAGGCAGTCGACAGAACCAGGTAGGAAGTGGAGCTGGAACTTAGCGGGCCGATGTGTCTTAACATGCACACATTAAAAATCTCCAGTGCAGGATTAAATCCTAGTGAATTAAATGGGTTTGATACGATTTGATTCAGTTCAGTGTTTGTTTGTGTAGCTGTGGTGATATCAGCCCCATTTCCAGGGTAATTCTGTTGTGCACTGCTTTGTGACTGTATTAAAATCTTAAGAACTTTTTATTTTTTTATCTTTTATTATTATTATTATTATTATTATTATTATTATTTTAATCACTGTCCCTGTCTTGTTAAGGAAACATATTTTATGGTCTGCATAGGCCTATATTGTGACCCCACCAAAGCTGTGTGGAACATATTTGACTAAAAGCTTTATTTCAGATGCATATATCGCATCCCATGTGGAATGCGTAATTTATGAGACTCTTCTGTTACCCTGCCCCCTCTCTTTCCTCTCTTGTTTCTCCACCTCTCTCGAATACTAGAAACTGTAGCGTGTCAACACTTTTCAGAACCTCTCATTTTAAGCTGCTGTTCTTTTATTTTTAATTATTTCATATTACTGAATATAAAATATTCCATATTACTGGTGAATGAATACCTTGTGCTTGTATGAGTTTATGAGTACTGCTCTTTTCAGTCTTTGCAAAACATATGAAAAGGAAAGTTGTTTTCAAAAAGCTGTCTTTTATGTCTCGCGAAATTTGCTTGTCAGTCAGTACGGATTTGCATTTCAGCTGCTGATTCCAGCAGTGCTCTCGCTTCAGCCCTGTGCTTGTGGAATTATGCTGCAAAGCTGGGTTTTAAAAATGAGCCGCAGCTTATCTCACATATGGTATGTTTAAAAATATGGGCCGATTCTTAAGCTGCACTAAATTAAAATGTCATCGATGAGGAGCTAAAAATCTGCTAAACCACTCCAGATTAGTTTCAGTTGCATATTTATTTCCCCATGTATATTTTCATCCGCTCCAGACAGATGTGTGGAGCATGGCAGAAAGTTTCAGGCAAAAGTTATTACTTGCCAAATGACTTATTATTATAGTATTCTCTCTAACAAGCCATTTTCCCCACTGACACGCATGCTCTAGAAGCAGCTGGTCTTTTTGTGCTTTTGGCGGTTTCTTTTATTCCTCCGGATCCCATGTTGTTTTTGCTTCCGAGCTGTTCGATGGGCAGAGCTGCAGTATGAATGGGCCGTGCCATTTCTCTTCTCTTTCTCACTCTCTCTGCCAGAACGCTAGTGGGAGCCTGGCCCTCAGAATCAGATCCATTTCACTGTCAAAACTATATGAAGACCTGTTTTGTGCCAAACTCTGCAACTGGACATTCGTTGTCTTCAGGGTTAGGGAACCTATTTTCTAGCTCTTGTTCCCTGTGTACCACTTGCTGTAGGGAGAGTGATGGTTTATGTAGTGCATTACATTTGCTCAATACTGTAAGTGTAAGTGCAATACTCGCAAAGGTGTTTATCTCCCCAACTCCACCACCCTGTCCTCCACTTGCCTGTGTAGTGAGCTAACAGCGTCAGGCTCTGACATAACTCATAAAAGGATCCAAAGAGCCGCCCCGAGGAGGGGGGTGATATGGGGGTTGAAATTGAAATGCTGCACCTTTTCGAAGTTGGCGGTACAGAATTATGGCCTGTGGAAACCAGGAGCCCTTTGTGCAGAGCCACTCTGCAGTGTAATTTAACTCGCCGATGGGGTGTGAGATCAATCAGGGCCTGAGAGCAGGAAAAGGGGTGGAGTTTGCCTTAAAGCTTGGGCTTTTTTACCATTCCCAGCAAAAACAAACAAACCAGGAACAATCTGAGAAAACAGCCCACATGCTTCTCAACTCCCTCCATCACAGATCACATAAGTCAGTTGACGCTGGCTTTGTAATTAAGTAGAGTCTCCCAAGGTGTTAATTTGTCCATGATCCAGTTTAATTACTCCTACGGTTCATACTGTAGTTCAAGCCTTGGACGGGACGCAACCAATGACCTTGTGCAGTTCTGGGTGAGTGAACGTGGAGCCGATGCCTTGTTACGGGCATGTGATGACAGACTGGAAGTGGAGACGATACGGAGGCCTGTCTTCTTGCCTGCTCCTGACACTTTGGATGCGTGAGGTTTTGCTTGATTAAAAAGTGAAAGAGTTTATGGTAGGTGCAAGTGCAGGGCTGACAGCTTAACCACTGATTATTCAAGGCTCTTATGGCATGGCACTTCAGTGATGAACGCCTTCTCTCTCTCTGTATTTTCTTTCTCTCTCTCTGTTTCTGAAGCCGAGACAGTTTTGTGTCTTCGTGTCTGAGATCACTGGCCATGTGAATCATTCAGTGCAGAAGCTTTATTTAGACATAATCTGCTGAGTGTCACTAGAAGCGTGAGACTTTGCTCGACTGGCCCTTATACTGCACACACACTTCTCACCCCATCCCCCCAATGGTGTAACCGTGTCAGCGGGTCACGTGACCCTGACAGCAGGAAAAGAAGGGTAAGGAAACACTGAGCACAGGGTGATGGACCAGATTCTCAGCTCCCTCCCTCCTCTCAGCTTTAGCCATCATTGGTGGCATGGATAAAAAGCAGCAGGGTAGCAGATGCATTTCTCTCCAGAGATTTTGGCCAGGGCTTTTCTCATTCAGGACCTGCCGCTATGCTTCCACCTGCTCCTTGGCAGGATCACCGTCCAGGCAGAGAGGGACTGCACTGATTGGCAGATTGGCCTCAGCAGGAGGAGGGGTGGGAGGGAGAGAGGAGGAAAGGTGTCATGTCCTGCTCAAGAGTCCTTGTTAGTTTCTCCTAAACCTCAGATGGACTCTCACAAGATCTACCCCTTCCCACCTCATTCTTTTTAAACTTGAAAAATCAGTTCTTCTGTTTTAGCTTCACATTCCCTTCAGGCCCCTCCCATCTTGCTCTCATTCTCTCTCTCTGTTTTCTCTTATTTTCTGCGTAGTTCTTTCGCATGCCCTCTCTGTAACAATTATGCTTGCCTGACACACTTTCGAGTCATTTTGTTTTTGCAATCCCGAAGCATCTGCCCAGCTAAGTCAGCAGTAAGTGCGCCGCGCATGGTAGCAGACGGAGGAGGAGAGAACACTTCATCCCTGTGCAGCACAGTTTGCTGTTCTATGAGCCAGAGCCATTGCTCTCTAGATTAGCTATCTGAGCAGAGATGCACTGCATGTGTGGTGGCAAAACACTGAGCTCAGAATCACACTAGCATGGAACTGTTGTCCCTGTATCAGCTAGACAAGCATACAAGGCTATTGTGTGCAGGGCAATATCCGAGTCTGTAGCCTGGTAATATCCCTGAATTTGGCAGTTAAGGCCAGTTGGTCTGTAATTTGTTTTAGATGTGAAGCACTTTGTAACTCACTCTTGTTTAACAGGCTGAAGATTTTCCACACCCCAAGTAGCTTTTGTGTGCATCACTGAAAGGAAGAAAATCGGTATGAACCACCATCAGGATCTGACGAATGCACATATGTTTGCACAAACAAATTACATGTATATGAAGTAAAAAGCCTGAAACACATTCTACGCAAATTCAGACTGCATTCAATTCTACTGTTTTTTTTTTTTTTACTAATGTCAGCAACGTTCACGCGGTCAGAGTAGTTAATGACAGGCTTCAATTATCTCATCTAGAAAAACTACATGACAGTGTGCATCCTTGTTTACTTATACTTTTTTATGTTATATTTATACCACTACTACTCAAAGAACACTTTGACACAATGGTTACACTTCATTTTGTGTATTCCCATGTATTATTACACTGTGGACAAACTACAATTAACATATCAACTAATCTATCAACAGATTATGAGTAACATATCATCAACGTATCATATAATATGATATCCACTTTAAATGCTTCACTATTGCTTCTGATACATTGTTGATGTTACTGATATTCTGTTAATAGTTTAATAATCATATAAAATCTGTAATAGGATCCAACTTCAAATAGCTGTGGTATTTTTTTTCAGATTTGAGCAAAAATAATTGCAATTATTTTTCTAGCAATTATCATACATCCCTGCATTTAAACAAACTCTATTAATCAGGTTTTACCATGATAAAAGATTAGACTTAGAAAACTAGAGGGCATTAGCAAGTTTCTCAGTCTTCAGTGCTTGTCTTTAATAAGAGCTTTAATTTCTGACACTTTTAAAGAGCAAGTCTGAGACTCAATCTGCTTCCCACAGGAAAATCTGGGTGCCAGATTACTTAGCGTAGCATGATTTCTCCCACGAGGTGTGGAATTTTATCCAGCGGCTAATTCCTCTTTGTGATTACATAGAGAGAAGAGCTGTCAGGGAGATCATGACACAATCCTTCGTATCTCTTACAGTAGGGAAGGTAAATATGAAGATAGGGCCGTTTATTCTTTCTTGGATGGAGGAAAGAAAGGTGTGTGTGTGCATGTGTTATGGCTGGTTGCGGTTGGAGAGAGGTTGGTATGAGCATTATTCAAATGTAGGATGAAGCTTTGAATTTTGTAAAGGAGGCGTTTGTAGGATTAAGACTTTAAAGGTTCCCAATCATCAAAGTGTTTTAATGTCACTGCTCCATAAGGGGGAAACATTCCCCGCTGATAAAGTGTGAGTGTGTCAAGTGGTTTGCTAAACATGGCAGCACATCTCCTTTCCTGGGCTAATTTAAAAAGCTATTTGCTATCTTTTCATATATGCCTGGTCATTGAGCCGTGCACTCAAATTGATAGAACGCGCTCATTTTTGCCAATTCTCTCTTCCTTTCCACTCCATGCATATAAATATACACGAGCTAGTTTCTTTTCTGCTCTCCTGATGCCATTGAATTGATGCTTAATCTGACAGATTACATATTCGGAATTAGGAATTAATTAAATAATCTATATAACTGTTCACAAAATTATCACATTTTAGCTCTTGTATGTTCATTTAAATTTTTTTAAATGATTTTGTTAGAGGACATCATTAGATTACAGCTACAGTATGTTGATTAAAAGGCTTTTTATTGCCCATGATTATCAAAGGTAGTCGGCTCGCCCCCTCTTGGTTATGAAGGACTTCAGATTTCGGCAGTTCAGGCAGGACAAGGGGGGCTATGGGTAATGGGGCACAAAGCCTGCCTCCCTCTGGAATGGAGGGGATCTGTGTCGCCTCTCCAGGGATTTAGAGGCAGAATGTGGCCAATGCGTGGCAATACAATACTCAGAGACGCACGGTGAGATCGGTCATATGAAGGGTATCTATGGAATTCCATTAGCACTTAATTAAGACCAAGGGCATATAAAATACACTGATTTATCAGGATAATGTGCATGCATTGTGCAAGGATGAATAGGATTCTAAGAATAAGCTGCTATCGTGTTTGTGATTACCGCCTTGTCTAAAAAGGATGAAACAGGACTGTGCTTTTGTGATTCAGATGCTATTGTTACACCTGTGTGTTATATATGGAAAGCCCAAAACTAAAGTGCAAAACTAAAATATTATTATAAACAAAAAACACAACAGCAAATCTAAAAGCACAGCGTCAATCAGGAAGCACAACAGCAAATCCAATCTTGAGATTCCACCAGCTTTTAGATCCTCATGTCATATTTCCCAGATTTACCTCAGGCAAGTTTCTAGATTAGGGAAACTAAATCATGGGTAATTTTAGGCTGGGGATTTGGTAATTTATCATGTTATTATTTTTTGTTAAAAGTGAAAAGCTAAAAAAAATAACAATTCCTTTGTAAATGCATTGATTTATTAAACCAAGTTTATTGAATATGCAATCAGTCTTTCTGTGGCAGACTGCTTATTAGCAAAAAAAATACCCACCAACAACAACAAAAAAGTAAATTCAAGAACACAAATGCACATTCATACATATTGATATCGAATATAACATCATATGAATGTCCTGGTGGAAATCAATAAGAATCAATATCCATCAGAAGACTTGCCTGAATCATTTACACTTTCAGAGAATATTTACTCTTCAAGGTCCTCCAGAACGTATTCGTATCTTCCACAATTGCTGAGAGTGATGCACGCTGTAATCAATCAATGTGACAAGCAGACAAGGTTCACTTAGTACCTACATCTTCCTGTTTAAGGACTTTTAATATTATTGTGTTTTCAGATTTGCCCTCATGTTTCTTGATTTGCATTTTTGTTGTGTTTTTCAATTTACAGTTGTATTTTATTTTTTCCAATTCAGGATTGTTCTGCTTAGACATAATAATAATAATAGTAATAATAATAATAATAGTAATAATAATAATAATAATAATAATAATAATAATAATAATATTATTTATTTATATAGCACTTTTCATTTAGGTTCAAAATCTCAAAGTGCTTTACATATAAAAAATATAAAAAATTAAAAGAAAAGTATTTATGACCGAGCACATTAAAAAACATTGTACAGTACCATCACTAATGAATTGACTATAAATATAGTGTTAGCACTAAAAATCATGAAAAGTCTATTTAACAACATAAAAGACCCAATGGCTATGGAAAAGCTAAATTAAACAAGTATATTTTTAATCTGGATTTAAAAACACCTATAGAGTTAGCGTTTCTAACATTCTCTGAACACTATTCCAGAGTTTAGGGGCGATATAAGAAAAACATCTTCCCACAACTGATCTGTGAGTGATGCTCAGGATTAACAGTAGACCTGATTCAGCTGAGTGAAGTGTCCTCGGGATGGGCTGTACTGCTTCAGAAGATCAGCAAGATACGCCTGAGCTAAACTATTTAGAGCTTTAAACGTCATAAGTAGGACTTTGTAGTCTATGCCAAACTTAATAGGCAGCTAGTGTAGCTTGAAAAGAACGAGGGTAATGTGCTCGGACTTTCTTTTCTTGGTAGGGACATGAGCTGCTGCATTCTGAACTAGCTGAACTAGACAGCAGGACTGCAGGGCAGCCAGCCAGTAACACGTTACAGTAGTCCAATCTAGAGATTATGAAAGCATGCACTAGTTTCTCAGTATCATGTAGGGTTAGCATATTTCTTATTTTGGCTATTTCTCAGATGGTAATAAGCAGTTTTTGAAATGTTACTTACATGGGAATAAAAGGATAAACCAGCATCTAGGGTTACACCAAGGTCCTTAACTGTAGCTTCTGGTTTCACAAAATAACTATCAAGCTCTAGATTGGACTACTGTA